>JAOVYX010011852.1:0-33010 GCA_035668315.1 Drosera spatulata
TGGCTTAACTCACTACGTTCATTGGCTTCTAACTTCCAATTAGCTCAGATAGTTAAACTAACTCAAGAGATCTAAATAAGTTCAATTAGCTCGAATTTGATTTAAAACACAAGAGTTGAATAATAACATGGAACTTAACATTCATAGCAATTGGTTTAAACTAATCATGTTACATGCATTTGAAACCATTGATAATTAGCTTAAATCATATTATATCAACTAACTACTGAACTAAACCATTTAGCATGATTTATAGCTTTAACATACATATTTGAGGTGATCAATCTAGCATACATATGTTATATGATGATTCTAACAGGTTTCATGCATCAATCCTTCATTAAGCACCCCTGGTTTGTGTTAAATGCTCAACATCTCATGATCTAATAACTTCAAAACTCATCAACACATCCCTACTATCAATCTACTCACACATAATCATGGAATAAAACATGGAATTAAGCAAGGTAACATAAACAATCATTCTGATCAGTTTGACAACTAAAGAACGAGTGTTTTACAGTGCACGTAGCGTTCCAAATCAAAGTCCAATGGGTTCCTATGTAATACGGATCAAGACTTCGTCAATTCCTTCTCCAAAACCCGTCTTTCTTGTGTCTCTCGTCCTCTCGATCGTCACTACCTCCCTGAGCGTCTCCCCTTCTGTTCTCTACTTGGAATAACCCTAGGAGGAGTATTTATAGGCGAGGGGTTACAACCAGATCGATCCGACGACCGAAACTCATCATTGTGCATCTGGAGAGTCGTCTCGGCCGCGACTAGGCCTGTCGCTCCCGCGACACCTTTAAAATCTGGAATTTCTGGAAAAACATTCGTCGCACCCGCGACAGCTGTGTGCCCGCGATAGATGGTCGTGCCCGCGACACAGTGTACAGCTAACCTAAAATCCAAAACTAAAAATACTAAATGATGTCCAAAAATTCTAAAAACTTATACATGATATCTAAACATACTATTCTAGCTAAACGTGATGAAACATTAAGACCCTAGTATTTGTTACTGCAATGAGAAAATTAAGACCCTACTTCCAAGCTCGTCCGGTCGTTGTGGTGATAGACCTACCTCTGCGACAAGTTCTCCATAAGCGTGAAATGTCCGGACGTTTGATGAAATGGGCTATAGAAATAACTGAATACGAGATCACATATGAGCCAAGGATTGCCATAAAAGCTCAAGCTCTTGCGGACTTCCTGGCAAAGTCCCAGTTTGGCCTAGATCGGGTCAAACAAGAGGAATTGATTGGGAACAAGATCGTCCCGACAACATGGAAGACCTATATTGATGGCTCTTCTTTCAAAAAGGGATCGGGAGCAGGGGTACTTCTAATCTATCCATCCGGATGGAACCTCCCTTGCTCGATCACACTCCACTTTGAGGCCACAAACAATATGGCTGAATATGAAACATTGATCTCAGCTCTTAGCCTAACAAAGCATCTAAAAATAGATCATATGGAGATATACTCGGACTCGAGACTAGTGGTGGAATAAGTTGGAGGCAAGTGCGAGGTTGGACACGAGTTGCAAGGATACGTGTCTCACGCACAAAAACTCATCAAGGCATTTGTCGACCTGCAGATTCGACAAATCCCTCAAGGGGAGAATAGCATAGCAGATTCCCTAAGCAAGCTTCCGTCCGGATCAAGCAAATTGGCCAAAGACAGGCTGCTGACCGAACTGGTGAGATCACCTAAGAAGGATGGCAATCAAATCGAAGCCATCGAGGTCTCCCCGTCATGGGTGGATGATTTGAAACAGTATCTCGAGCACGAGACCCTACCAAAGGACCGAAAAGAAGCCCTAAGAATCAAATGGATCATCCCAGAGTACCTGATAATCGGTCAAGACCTATTCCGAAGATCCTACTCCATGCCTCCACTGAAGTGCATAAGGCCAACCGAAGCCAGGTCCGTCCTGACCGAGGTTGTCCATGAAGGAATTTGTGGAAATCATCATGGAGCACAAACCTTAGCACATAAATGTATGAGACAAAGATATTTCTGAGCTGCTTTCCTCCTCAATAACTCCTCAATAACTCCTCAATAACTTTCCTCAATAACTCCTCAATAACTCCTCCGAAGCAACCATACTTGTAAAAGGGGAATGTCAGCACGAGTCAGTAAAACTCTGAACGAGGAACAAAAATAAAACGATACTCACTCATATCATATTTACGCAAGAACTCCTCAGCGATCAAATCCAATACTTTGAAGGTGCGCGCAGACTCAATGAAACAGTCAATGATAGATCTAGCTGGCCTCTCGTCCAGACCAAGGATAGGAGATTGGATATGGGTAGTGATCGATTTCGAGACTCTGGTGCTTGAATCAGATGAAGTTAGAGAAGTCTTGGAATGCATACAAGAGGCTGGATTAAAGTATCTTTGTGAATTAACCAGTCCCATATTCGATGAGAAGGTGGCGGAATTTATTGAGAAAGCTAGGGTTTCCAATAATCATCAAGAAATCCAATTCACCTACAAGAAGCAGCCCATCAAGATCACTGCAGAAGATTTGGCAAGAATCTTCAGACTCTCCAATGAAGGTTCAACAATCATTCTCTCCACTGTCGTTGCTGAAGGACGGCATGCTATGCTTACATCAGAACACGAAAAGGAAGGAATTCGAACGATGAAGAAGTTCATGTCCAAGGAACATAGATTTCTTGCTGATGTGGTCAAAAAGGCCATTATGTCCAGAGAATTTCCAAGGATCAAATCACTCAGGATCAGCAAGAAATCATGTGTGTGATCCTGATGAGGCACAAGGTTAACTAGGCAAGCTTGCTCATGTATCAGTTAGCCATTGCAGTAGAGACAAGACAGCCTCTGTATGGCAGGTTTCTCAGCATCATCTTGAAGAACAAATTGAAGCTTTCATATGCATAGGGAAGGCCTTGAACGGTGTCGAAACAAATTGACATCAAGAAGATTGGAAGATTGTCAGTAAGTTTGGCAAAAGTGAGGAAGGTTCCAGCAACGCAACCGCCTCCACCACAGCCCAAGGCTATAGCATAATCTGCAGTGTTGCAGAGACCTGAAAAGCCCAAAAGGAAGACTACTCCTAAGGCTCCCAACCCTCCAAAAAGGAAATTGATACTACAATCCTTTGAAGAATCAGAAGAAGCAGCTCAGAGGAGGACAATGGAAGAAGACTGGAAGCAGAGATGCAGACAAGCAAACCACTACTGCACTTGCAGGGACACCTCAGATGCAGCAGTGCAGACGAGGGATGCCTCAGCTACAGCAGTGTAGACGAGGGATGCCTCAGCTGCAGCAGAGCAGACCGATAAACAAAATGCAGACCTGTAGACGAGAGAAGAAGGTGCCGACGAGCAGCAGACTGAGGAGTTTAAAGAACAACAAATGATACATCCAATTATTGCAATTGAGGAAGGCTCATCCTCAAAAACACTTCCCCCAAAGATTCTTGAAGTAGCAGCAGTACATGACTCTAATGTAGCCCTGGAGTTCATAAGGGGAGGTGCAGACGAGAATTTGCAATAATTCATACTGGGGTCAATGAAGAGTTTTGAAGAAATTCAGGAAGGTCCCCGAGCCGAGTTCAAAAAGGAGATGTTTGCAAGGGGATTTACACGAAGGGAAATTGAAGCCGTTGAAGAAAACCTGCAAAATCTTGGCACTTCAACTCCAAAAGAAGTCCCTTCTGCAACAACTGGGATCACGATTCATAAAGAAACAGCAGGTACATCAATCTCAACAACTTTGATTCCCTATACTAATATAAGTCTTGTTCCTTATGGAGATGATAATGATGAGCTCGAGATCATTCAAGTCAGGACAGCAGAAGAAGCTCAAGCAGCTGAGGTACAAGAAGAAGAAGAAACTCCTGAACAGAAGAAGAAATTTGAAGAGGAGCTTCAATACGTTGAGCAACTAAGAAAGAAGGCCCAAGAACTGAGAACACAGACTGATGCTCTCTTGGGATAACCTCAGTAGAAGGCAATGCTGCAGCAGAACTGACAGAAATAGCACACTCGAGCCCACTCCTATAGATGAAGGTAAAGAGCAAGCTGAGGATGAGCTTGCAGCAGAATGGAGGAAATTGGATGAGGCCCTTGAAGCGGACATAGAAAAGATCCACAGAGAAGTTGCCATGAGCAGAGCCACTCAACAAACGACTCCGCAGCAGAGTGCTTCTCAGACCAAACTACAGAAGAGACCAGCCCCTACACCATCACAAGCTGCCCCTTCAAAGAAAAGGAAGACTTCAAGAAGCGGTAGGCCAAAATTGATCCCCTTAGGACCTCGACAGCTATTCACTGTTCATCCAGATGGGTCCAAAACACTGATAGGGGACATCACTGGCATGACTGAAGGAGAGGTTGAGCGTATGGTTCTACTGCAGCAACAGGCAGCTTAAACAAAGAACAGGCCAAAAGAGCCTTGCATTCTCTTCAGCGGGGTTTTGGAATGGAAGGACTCTACAATGAAGACAGGAAGGCACAGACAAGCTCAACTTCATCAAGTTGAGTTTGTCCACTCTGAAGAAGTGAGGACGGAACTCAAAAGATTAATTGAGAAACATGTTCGAGCTGCGACCCTTGAAGTCTAGGAGTATCCCTCTAGACCAGAAGTGGGTAGACCACCATCTCCAGGAGGTGATGATGATAGTGGTGATGAAGATCAAAGCGGGAGAAAGCCACATCGATGAGGAACTCATTGATGAAGTAGCCAAAGAAGGAGTCCCTCAGCCAATGCAGAAGTCAACCTCAATGCAGACCAGTATAGCTGAACCAATTACAGTAGAGGAAACAACTGCAGTAGAGGTAGAAGATCTCACGGCTGAGACACCTGCAAACGAGGCAGAATTGCAGACTGTCCCATTCACTGTAGTTGAGGACACAACAGAGAAAGAGCATAGCACTCCAGTGTCTGCAGACGAGCAGACAAGCTCAGTCCCTGCAGCAAAACAAGCACATGTAGACGAGCAGCTGAGTGCAGCTGAGCCCACTGCAACTATTCCTGCAGACGAGCCAACATATGCAGTTGAGCTACCCCTTCATCCTTCACTTGCACAACTGGTGCAAGACATGGAAGAAATGCAAATTCTTGAGGTTGAAGAGCAAACTGCAGAGGAAAGCACTTTGAAGGGAATAACCCTTTCAACACTCAAAAAATATCTGCTAGAAGACACTCCCTCAGCTATTCAATCCACATCAATTCACTCTGCAATCTTCATTTGGATTGCAGCAGACCACTGAAGACCTCCCTTCAGTTGGTTTTGCTCAAGGGCTACTGCATGGAGCCACTACAAACATCCCCATGACTCCGCAAACAGCACTACGAAGTCTGAAGTTACGGATGAAAACCGTCAAGCTCCACCCACACTTGGAGACACCAACATCAGGCAGAACCAGGCTTGCAACTAAAAGGGAGCAAACCTGCAAAACTCAAGAAACATCTCTATCAAGTACTGACACACATCTGCAGAGGATGGATCAGAATATCTATGAAATAGGCAATGGGCAACGGATGCTCTCAAAGAAGTGATTGATGTATTGCAGGAGACAGCAACTGAGATAGCAGAAGAGAAGGACCAAAGGGAGCACTACTTTGATGTCTTATATGGTCTTCTTCAAACAGTGACAAGGAAAACACAGAGAACCACAGAAATCAGTCAGCAGCACTATCTGCGAACTATTGTAAATTACAGTAAAATGCATACTTAAGCTGCCAAATTCAGAAGACTGCAGAAGACCATTCAACATACACAAACTCAACTGCAGAGCCACATCCTTAACAATGACAAGAGACTTGCTCTCTTGGAATCCAGAGTGGATGCAACTCTAAGGAGAGCCACAGCTGCACAAAACAACATGGCAGCTGAGCTCGTGGCACTCAAAGAAGCTGTCAAAGACCTCTCCCAAAGCTTAAATGCAAACAAAAAGGGGGAGAAGTCTGAGAGGCCTGCAGCAGAGCGAAAGTCTACAGCAGAGAGGTCTACTAGCAGACCTGCAGACGAGCCAAGGCCTCAGGGAGAGGCAGCTCAAAGGTCTACACCTGAGGATTCAAGCAGCAGACCTGCAGCAGAGCAAAGGTCAAGGTATACAGCCGAGCAAATGGCTGCTGGACATTAAAGAAAGAAACATAACCACAAACTGCCTAAAGTTCTGCAGCAGGATTATCCTTCTAAAAGAGAACGGAAGGATTAATCCTTAGGATGAAATGTAAGTCCTCTACATTCTGTAAAATTTTCACTTAGCAATGGATATGTAAGTGTTCTTGCTGTTACAATTTCTTAGAAGTTTTGTTTGCATCAATTTAGGGGTAGATAGTTAGGAATGTGCAATCCCTCCACTTTGTCTAGAAATTGATGAATAAAACTTCGGAAGAAATTATGTATGCATTAGATGCTTAGGCTATAAAAATTAGTTAGGTAGTTGCAGACTAAGAGCCATAGGTTCTGCAGACGAGTGCAGCAAACCATGGTGCAGCAGAGCACCGGTGCAGCAGACCAAGGCAATGCAGACTACAAGGGACTAAATATTGCAGGCCAAAGATCAATAACATACAACAGCAAAAGGTCTCAGAGTTCTCATGATCTAGGACCCTTCCTGTGTTCAAGGCCAGTTCCAGTAGCAAAGTGAAGTGAGCCATATTGCAGTGCAAGTACACAAGCTGAATTACAGAAGACTGAGAATAGTGCTGGGTACAAACGAAGCTACACTAGCAGGCTGAGCAGATGAGCTCTGGAAGCTGTTGAGTGGGAGCTGAGTTGCAGCAGACTGGCTGTAGTACTTGGTACAAGTGAAGTTGCAGAAAGACTGGACATGAAGACTGTGTAGCAGAGCTCATGCAGCCAGGGCTGCAGTAGAGGCTGTGCAGCAGAGGCGTGCAGCAAACCTGGTGCTTGAGGCTGGGTGCAATATGAGTTGTGCTAGAATGGAAAAAAACAAGGAAGGGGTAAAAAACGAGAAGCTGAGGCAAAGGTGATGTGTACTGGATCAGAAAAGGTGAGGCCAAGTCAGTCTCCTTGATGTGTGCATAAACACACATCATTTCTTTATTCTAAATGTTTGTTTTATTCCTTTTGTATTGTCTATTTTATGTTTTTAGCGTCTTTCTGTCTTGGAATGTTGGTACTACTATGTTTTTATGATTTTGGCAGATTAACGTGAAGTTTGGAGCAAAAATGAAGAAGGATGTAGAAAATGGCTAAGTCATGAGCTCAAAAGCTAGATTTCATGATTCATCATCGTTTCACGTGTTCTGAGAGTTTATACAACAATGTTTCATGTCGTTTAGCTAGATTAGCATGTTTAGATATGTTGTATAAGTTTCTAGAATTTTTGAACGTTGTTTAGTAATTTTTGAATAAGTTTTAAGGTAAACAGCATTGTGGTCGCGGCCACTACAACCTGTGTCGCGGGCAAGGATCATGTTGCGGGCGCGACTCCTAAACGTCGCGGGTGCAACGCATTATTTCATCATAATCCACATTTTTAAGCCATCGCGGGAGTGACTGTCATGGTCATGGCCGCGACGCTGTCCTCGATGCAAAACACTTGTTTTCAGCCGTTGGATCGATCTGGTCTCGACCTACGCCTATAAATACATGCCTTAGATTTCTTCTAATCATAATATAGAAGGGAGAGAGCTCAAAAAAGGCGGAGACGATCACAGGAGGTGAAGACGCGAAGAGGAAAGCCGTGGAGGGTATTTCAAGGAGATTAGATTCACTACGCATTGTATAGCATGGGACATAAGTTTGGGACGCATCGTGTGCTGTAAAACCTTCATTCTCAGTTATTTAATCTCTATAGAATGTTTGTTTTCATTGCTATGTTTCATTCCACGCTGTGTTTGATGCATATGCGTGAGTAGATCATAAGTAGGGATGTGTTGATGAACTTTTGATGACCTTAGATCATGAGATGATGCGTATATGATTGAAACCAGAGATGTTAATGATGAATATGTTGCATGAAACCTATTAGAGTTATCATATAACATATGTTTATCCCAAGACAATCAACAAGGCGACCTCAATCCTCTTCCTCAACTCCCACTAAACCCAATGGAGAACATCCAAGCACAAATTCAAGACACCATCCAAGCCGCGGTGCAAGCGGCTAAAGTGGGTATTCCTCCTTCTCAATCGGTTCTATCATCCATGAAAGAACAAGCAATGCCAAAGGTACTAAATGAATATAGCGCCATTGTGACACCTCCCATCGACGCAAGGAACTTTGAGATCAAGTCGTCGCTAATCAACATGATCCAAGAGGAGCCCTTTAGTGGACATCCTAGCGAATGTCCTAACAATCACTTTGCAAAGTTTCTTATGCACGCCAACACAATCAAGGTTAATGGGATAACCGAAGAGGCTATTCGGCTCTTTCTCTTCCCTTTCTCATTGAAGGGTAAGGCCTTGGAGTGGCTCTTTAACCTTCCTCCCGCCTCAATCTTCACTTGGACCGATATCGCTCAAATTTTTTTTAGCAAAGTTCTTCTCGCCGGCCAAGTCGGCCAAGTTTCGAACCGATATTAAGACCTTTGCTCAATATGACAGGGTGACTCTTCATGAAGCTTGGGAACGCTTTAAGGAACTCCTCAAAAAGTGCCAACATCATGATTTGCCCGGTTGGATGCAAATGGAAAGTTTCTTCAAGGGATTTCACCATGAACTCTGAGTTTCTCTTGATGTAGCGGCAAAGGGATCTTTCATAAATCTTGATTATCATACCATATGCAATCTCTTGGATTCTATTACCGATAGCTCATATCAATGGCCGGGTGAACGTCATACTCCAAGGAAAGCTGCGGGCATGATTAAACTAGATCATGTGTCCTCTATTATGAAGCAATTGGATGTTCTTACAAAGAAAATAAGCGCTTTGCCTTCTGGCTCTACAAAAGGTCAAGTAAATTCTATCCAATCTCCTATTCAACCTTCTATACAATCTTCACCCCTTCTTGTGATCTTTGTGGCGGATCTCATGATCATGCCGAGTGTCATTTACAAGTGAATATGGCTCAAGCTCAAAACATAGAACAACTAGCTTATGGGCAAGGTTACAATGGGTAAGGTTACGCATGACCTCAACAAGCTGATAACCAATATTACAACCCCAACAACGCAAGGAATCATCTGGGTTTCTCTTGGAGAAATAATCAAGCGGCTTTTACACCGTCGGGTTTTAATCAAGCACCACCACTGCCATAACCTCCCAAGAGTAGCCTTGAAGAAGTGTTGGCGAAGTACATTGCCAAAACGGATGAGAACTTTCCAAGGCATGACACCATACTTCAAAGTCATGGAGCATCCTTGAAGAACTTAGAGAATCAAGTTAGGCAAATTGCTAATCTTCTAACTCAAAGGGCACAAGGATCTCTTACTAGCACAACAGAGACCAATCTGAAGGAGCATGCTAAGGCCGTTACAACACGAAGTGGTAAGGCAACTAAGGAACCTGAGTACCCTAAGTAAGATGAGAGCAAGCAAATTGAAAAAAAATCTCTACTCAAGCTAAGGTTGATGCTCCAAAAGTGACACCACCTTCCAAGGTGTCTTCTAAACTTTTTCCCGACAATCTCGATCCTTATGTGCCGAAGCTTCCCTATCCTCAACGTTTTTACAAGCACAAGCTCGACAAACAATTCGAGCAGTTTTTCGAGGTACTCCACAAACTACACATCAACATTATGTTTGTGGATGCCTTGACTCAAATGCTTTCTTATGCCAAGTTCATGAAGGAGATCTTATCTAAGAAGCGTAAACTTGAAGATTCTGAGACCGTGAAGCTTAATGAGGAGTGTAGTGCAATTATCCAAAGGAAGCTACCGTAAAAGATAATGGACCTAGGGAGTTTCATTATTCCTTGTGTCATTGGAAATCATACCTTCAATCATGCTTTATGTGATCTTGGTGCCTCCATTAATCTTATGTCTTTGTCTATTTGTAGGAAATTGGGTTTGGGTGAAGCTCGTCCAACCACCATTTCTCTATAACTTGCGGATCGATCTATTACTATCCTCGAGGCATAGTGGAAGATGTAATGGTGAAGGTTGGCACCTTTATATTCCCGCCGAACTTTGTTGTCTTGGAGATGGAGGAAGATGATGAGGTGCCGATTATTCTTGGATGTCCTTTTCTTGCCACCGGAAGTACTCTTATCGATGTAAAGAACGAGAAGTGACGATGAGCATCCAAGATGAAAGAGTCACATTCGATGTGTTTAAAGCTATGAAGTACCCGGACGATTCCTCATCCTCTTCTTGCATACGGATTGATATTACTGATTCTTGTGTCCAAGAGACATTCGACTCTTCTTTTAATGATTCTCTTGAGGCATGCCTTCTTTGATTGAAAGATGAGAACGATGATTCTTTGCATACTATGATCGCGAGACTTGATTCTTCCTCTATTATGTATATGCAAACTCATGTGAAACCTTTGGTTCGAGACAGCTTCGGGGAAGATAATAAGGCAAAAGCAACTCTTGAGTTAAAGGAGCTCCAGCCTCATCTTAGGTACTCATACTTTGGCGCGAAATCTACTTTGTCGGTGATCATCTCTACAACTCTAAATTCCAAACAAGAAGAAAAACTTCCCCGTATTCTTCGAGAACACAAGACCGCCATCGGGTAGTCGATTGGTGATATCAAAGGCATCTATCCTTCATATTGTATGCACAAGATATTCATGGAGGATAACTTCAAGCCAAGTACGGAGCATCACAGGCACCTCAATCCTAACATGAAGGAGGTGGTTCGACAAGAAGAGTTGAAACTTTTGGATGCGGGGATTATTTGTCCCATTTTCGATAGTGAATGGTGACTCCCGTACAAGTAGTGCCGAAGAAGGGAGGCATGACCGTGGTTCGAAACGAGAACAATGAGTTGATTCTGACTCGAACGGTGACCAAATGGAGAGTGTGGATTGACTATCCCAAGCTTAACAAAGTTACCCGCAAAGATCACTTTCCACTTCCTTTCATTGATCAAATGCTTGATCGCCTGGTGGGGTATGATTATTATTGTTTCCTTGATGGATTTTTCCGCTATAATCAAATCACAATCATCCCCGAAGACCAAGATAAAACTACCTTCACTTGTCCTTACGGGATATTTGCTTATTGTCGGATGCTCTTTGGACTTTGCAATGCTCCCACAATGTTCCAAAGATGCATGATGGCCACCTTTTCGGACATGGTGGAGCGTTTCATTGAGGTATTCATGAATGACTTCTTGTGTTTGGTGCTTCATATGATGATGCTTGAAAAATCTTGCTCTTGTCTTGCAACGATGTGTTAAGACTAACCTAGTCTTGAATTGAGAGAAGTACCACTTCATGGTTCAAGAAGGGGTGGTTTTGGGGTACAAAATATCCTCAAAAGGGATAGAAGTCGACATAGCTAAGATTGACTTCATCGACAAACTTCTACCACCGTCCAATGCTAAGGGTGTGCAAAGTTTTCTTGGCCACTCCGGTTTCTACTGGTGGTTCATTAAAGATTTCTCCAAAATTGCTAAGCCACTTTGCAACCTCCTTGAGAAGGATGTTCCTTTCACTTTTGATGAGCAATGTTTGAAGGCATTCCAAATTTTGAAGCAGGCTTTAGTCTCGGCATCGGTGATTGCAATAACTTAAGTTTGGGGGAGTTGTTTGGCTCGTATCATTCATCCTTTGATCCTACTTTTGTCATATATCTAGGCGTCTTTTCATGAAAATCTTGAGATTTTAGTCCGGTTTTTGTATATGAGTGAGCTTTGATGCATGTTGATGTTTTTGTAGGTAAAATGGACATTACATGGACGAGCAAAGACGTATCAAGGAAGAATGATAGACCTAGGAGCTTAACGGATCAAAGGATGGAGGAATAAAGCGGTTTTGAAGCCATGGGACACAGAATGTAAAGTGCCCGGGCGCTTTGTTCTTCCAAGCCCGGCGCCAAGCCCTGTTCCTATTCGAAATTCACTGCAAAACGCCCTGGCGCTTCTGTATCCTGTGCCCGGGCGCGCGTCTACGAAATACCCCATCGAATTATGTATAAAAAGACCCCTTAGGCTTAATTTTGAGAGAGAGAACACTTTGTGCGAGATTAACACTAATTTGCTTAGGGTTTGGACTTTATTTTGGGATATTTTGGTGAAGAATTGTACTTGGAAACAAGAGGATCTTGATTGGATCTATCAAATTGCTTTGTGATTGTGCTTGTTTCATCTCATTTTTATTGAATTGTGATCTTCCCTTTAGTTTGTGTAGCTGATGATGATTATGCTTATGAGGTGTTTGATGATTTGTCTTGATCTCTCCATGATTAGCTAAACTCCTTGTAGGGGTTGTGATAGTTGGATAGTTGTGTGGATGTTGTGAATATTGTAGATCTAGTTGATTTGGATTGTGATCTAGGTTTACGGTTATGCTTAATGCTTCAATGACTTGATCACTCGTCGTATGATCTAGGTTACATATTGATTCCAGAAGGATAGGTAGGTATCGGACCATGGTCATTCACCCATACGTTGAATGCGTGACCGAGAGGTTGTATGCATGACGTATGAATCATTAAAGGGAATCCGAGCTTGGACTACTTAGACGTCACGGCCTTTCATCGAACGATGCTAGAGGCGGCGTCACGCTAGAGTAAGTTTATGACTCGAGAGAGCTTAGACTTCATCTCAGGACCCGATTGAGATCACCTTGAAACGACTAGATCAACACTTAGCAACTACACACACAACCGGAAGACGACATCACAACCCCTCTCTTCCCCTTTATCTTAAATCTGACTCTATCCAAGTTAGGTAAGCTCATTTAGCTATTTAGTTAGTAGAACTAGTTTTACATTCAAAGCCATCTATAATCGATTTGTTTGACCCAAGGTTAGATACCATATTTCGATTGATAGAATACTAGATCCTCGTGGGAAAGATAACTTTACTCACTTATTACTTGCCACACGACACGTACGATTGCGTTCTAATGAGACTTACTAGTTGTCAAACAGATTGAAATACAATTGGTAATGTGTAACCTGGTTGATATATGAAATTCTGAAGAGGGATTGTATTGAGGGACTATATGATAGTTTTAAGTGTCTAGTTTGGGATGCAATTGACAGAGTGTGATTTGGAGCTATAAAGCCTAAGTTATAAATCAAAATATGCAGATGGGTCAATATGTAAAAAATTGGTTATAGCTCCACTTTGAGGATTAATATAAAACTTCTCAGTAATAGTTAGAAAACGAATTATATCAATGTAAAGGTCTTGAAGACTAATTTTCATAACAGTTTGTAAATATTTATTTGGAGTTGTATGTGAAAAGTTATGAACTGATTAGTCAAGTAATGTCAAGCTGTTTGGTTTAAGCATAAAACATAAATTGTTCTAATAAACTGCTATTATTCTTAGTGTTTTATGATTAAAACTCTGATGATATTGAAATTTTATGGATTCTATTTTATGAAGAATTTTACAAAATTATTTTTGGAGTTA
This sequence comes from Drosera spatulata, assembly GCA_035668315.1. NCBI lineage: Eukaryota > Viridiplantae > Streptophyta > Magnoliopsida > Caryophyllales > Droseraceae > Drosera > Drosera spatulata. Next base: position 13,486 of record JAOVYX010011852.1, read on the forward strand.
TATACATCAAGTTATAGATTTAAATGCATAAGCGTGAAGGTCATGTTGTTATATACATTATTTTTGAAGGTCATGTTGAACGATTTCTGCACAAGCCCCACATTTAACCCATAATTTTCTTTGAACCTGAAGTCATAAAGATACGATTTATATGTTTTTGGAAAGGTCATCGTGTCTATTTTCTAATAATATACAGAAATCCTATTTTCGATATTTCTATCTAAAACTACAGCGATTTTTTAGGCGACGATCAACCCAGTCTTAATTTTAACTATCGACTAGCGTGACATTGAATTTAATTCGTTTTGCGAGAATCCATTATTTACACTTGATTATTTTCATACGTCTTAAATATTATTTTTTTATACTATATTATTTAATATACCTCATATACACAAGTTTATTGCAATGACATTATCTTTATTAATTATTCAGGGTGATTGCTGTGCTTTTGAGCGTTTAGTTCCATCTATCTAGTTGCTTCATGCTTATTTTCAGGTGAGTCTAGTACATTCCTTTCTTTAACTCCATGACTTGTTAGACCCTTTCTTTCTGTATGATAGGCATGCGTACCGCTTGTCAGGCTGACAACTGGCCCCACAGACCAACACTAGTCCTTTCAGTACGCTTTGGCCTCACTCGCGCACACCCTGGAAAACGTCCCAGGAGGTCACCCATCCCAACATTACTCCACGTTAAGCACGCTTAACTGCGGAGTTCTAAAGTGATGGGCTACCGAAAAGGAAGGTGCACCTTGTTGGTATAGGTAGTACCATCAAACCATTTAAGCATTTTCTTGGGGTATTACAGTAGTCCATTCTTGATATTGATTATTTTATTGACACTATATGTACCTTTATCGGTCACTATCCTACTTAAGAGTTGTTCCTCGGTCAAGGGGCGATTCTTGACAACATGAATGGTCGGGTAAGTCCAGAGGTTACTCTAGCCCTTTAGAGAACAGAATTGTTGGGGTTTGACTCTGGAATGACTCAATGAGTGATATTTATCACTCGAATCATCTTACAGGTTTACGCAAATAACCATCCCGAGTGTAGCAATAAGTATGATAATGGGTATCCAAGTCCCCAGGATGAGATTTATTTGATGGTCCCAGGAGATTTATTCTAGTGCATCTAGTTTTACTAAATGTACGACCCACGACCCGGCATCCCTGTTTTCCAGTTGTTAATTTCTATTTCTATTGTTGCATGAGTTGGTAGATGTTTCATATTATTTTAGTTGTGGATTTGGAGAGTATGTTTTATTTTCTCTTATAGCTTATATTCATGTTATCTATCAAGTCTATGTTTGGTATACTCTCAGCTTTCATCTGCCTTCTTATATCATCTATCAGCTTTCATTGATAATTACAGCCAACATCTTTTCTTTCTCTTGTATGTCATTTGATCTCTGTGCTAGATTCTCGCTCAGTGTTGAAGCTGACGGTTTTATCCGATTATTTTTTTTCAAGTACATAGGTGTAGCTTGACACCGTGGATGCTCGATCTTGGACCTCATAGGAGTACTTGCATGCACTATCTAAAGATTCTTCTCTGTGTTTTAGGAGATTAAAGATTGAAATATATGTTTCTCTTTCAGACTATTTGATTGCTTTCGCACTTGGGATTCTTGTTTTGTTGGTTTTAGACTATTTCTTGTCATGACGTTGTGGGATTCAATCTATGTATCGTTTGGGATTTTCAGATTTCTTTTCATGTTCATCTCGACATTTATGGTTGAATCCATTATTGGTTTTGAGATTTCTTATTTATAGAGGCTTACGTGGAGCTATTCCATCTATGGGTTAATTCACATGTCGGTCATACTCCTTTCGGGTTTGGGGTATGACAGTGTATTTATAAGTTCAGCATGAGAAATTAAAATAAACAACAACAAAAAAAAAAAGAGCAAGAGAGTCAGAGAGGCATCGAAGAACACAGGTAGAAGAGGAGGCGACTTCGGCACACAACTGAACAATCGAGTACATGATCTGATCTGGGGAATTTCATTCCGATAGAAATAAATTGGAGAGTTTTGTGGGTGATTAATCTTATTGCGAATGGTACGTAATTGTCATGTTTTTCCATCTTTTTTACCACTTTCATATCGTTGATTCCATCGTCTATCTTTGATTTGATCTGTGTTATTGTTGATTTCATCTATACTTGATTCTTGATATTTGAATCTACCATTCATTTGACTTCTGATCTTTTATTGGAAAAAGAAAGAGCTAATTGCCAAGTAGTGTCAAAATACTTTATCTATTACTAATTAGTCACACCAATATTTTTATTTATCAATTGGTGATCAATCAAGAAAAATATACTACATTGCCCATAACTTTGAAAAGGAAACAAATTATTCTTCCATTCCAACATAGAAACACAATATTTGTCATCAATTAATTAAAAAACCTTAACAAATCAAACCCCTTCATCAAATTTTTCGATCTTTCACCTCTCTCGTCAATAAAGCTATCGACCAACGATGCCATCTTCGTCATCGTCGTCATCGAGTAGACAGTGCACGTCTTGTGTAATATAGTGCGTAGCCTCTCGTTGCAAACGTGAACAATATGCCGACATAGTGCACAATACATAGTACCCCAAATCTCATCAGCATCATCATCCATTTAGTCTCACCACCACTCCACCAGTGTTATAATTTATGGGATTAAGGTATACTGAATATCACGCAAGTGTACTGTCTTCGTTGCTTTCCTTATTAACAAAAAATTCAGATAGTATTTATTATTATGGAGACGCATTACGTACAAATAGCACGTCTAATTGTATTACAACAGTACGTAAAACACTCTACCACCATCATGTCATCAACATCATCAACAAAACGTCCTCCTTGTCATTGTGTTCATCGACTATTAAAATGATCATCTTTTGCCTGCGTCTTCATCTCCTTCATAAATATCGTTGATGGCTACTCAACGTGTGAGATAAGAGATTGTGGTTGACAATGATGCGGATTATTGTGATGATTTTGTAATCAAGGGTGGTGAGGATGCATGTTTATGTTTGATGAAGAAGATAATGATTGCTATAAGAAGAAAGAAAGAGAGGAGTAATTAGAGCGTAAAAATGCACGTTTGACATTGTTTCTTTCTCAGTTTTCTATGCGACTTTGGGCTAATTGTGTATTTAAATTGTGTTTTATATCTCTCCTTGAGTTGATTCTTACATTTTTATGTTTGTTTTTATAAGGGGAGCAAAACAAGCCCAACAACGTAAAAAACAGAGGTCAAACGAGATCAAATGGGCATTAAAAGACTTGAACGGGACGACGAGCGGGTCCTGGCGGAAACGGGCCACGACGAAATGGTCCAAAAAGCTCCCCTGACCAGGAAGCAGAACCATAGCAGGTGTTACATGCTGGTGGCGCGTGTCTCCCTCTCCCTCACATATAAAATCATCATTTTCCTTGATATAGTTAAATCCGATAATATCACTAATTTAAACTTATGATATAGTGATTATGAAACTTATGATATAGTTAAACTTATGATATAGTGATATAGGCCTATATAGGCTATATCAATAACTCTATATCCACATAATAAGTTATTAACCAGTAAATCACTTGTGATATCATAGTTGATGGAAGATATAGTTATGATATAATATATCATATTATTATATCATAACTATATCATAATAGGCTAAGTGATATATCACTATATAGTGATATAGTATTATGATAACTATATAGTTATAATATATAGTTATCATAATATTATGATATAGTGATAACTATATCCACAAACTCTCACGTTTGAGACATCTTGTGATTTTGCCTAAATGTTGGTGGGTTTTGGCGATTGTTTGAGGTATTTCTATAAATCATAATCATTGAAGGTAGAAGGAGATCAAGAAAGATTCAGAATCACTCTACATCATCTTATCTAGGAGAGATCACCCTTGGTTTAACTTTTCCCTTGTTGTTTTTGAGACTTTGATGACTATGATTTATATGCACATCACGTGTTTGATGATTTGTCTTTGCCTCCAAATCATGAGCTAAACTCTCGATTAGGGTTGTGATGTAGTTTGAATAGTGTTATGATCATTTTTATGCTTTGATTTAGTTGTTCGTTCATCGTTTTTAGTTGTGTAATGGTTGTTGAACTTAGTGCCTCGCTTGATTGATCACCTTGCGTTGATCTTGTTGTTTGTATCTATTCCGAGAGGATAGGTGTGAACGTGACCTAGACAACCCTCACCTTGAGTTGAACGCAAGGTTGATAGACCACTTGCGTGACTCTCGTAATCGTTTAAGGGGAACCACCGTGCGCAACACTCACTAGTTGCGTTAACCTCTCGTAGAGATGCGTTGAGGTGACGCATAGCGAGATTTACCTTAGATCTCGAGAGGGACTAAGATATAGCTTAGGGATTCTTGACTAACAACCTAACATCTAGAGAACAACTAGATTAGAATAAACAGAATGATCATACACTAGGATAAAGAAGTCACGACCCGATCTTCACTTTCATATCACTTGACGTTTAGCTTAGCACATAGCCTAGTTTAGCATTTTCTTAGTTTCATTAGCTTAAATCCACATTCAACTACTTTAGTTTAACCCATTTAGGACTACATTCATCGATCGCTAGGAGCCTAGTTCCTATGGGACAATACTCTTACTCTCCTCTTATTACTTGATAAGCGGCACGTGCACTTACGTATTGCGAATTAGCAAACACTTCACAAGTTTTTGGCGTTGTTGTCAGGGAAGTAGAGTTTCTACCATCGGAGAAACTAGTTCTTGTGTGTTCAAATATTTCTTTTTCTTTTATTTCCATACTTAGTCTCTATCTTGCTTATTTGCATTGTTGAGAGTGTGTAGTTGTGATTATAGGTTTTTCGCTCGTGTATGAGTAGACATTCAACTAGTACTCTTGATCCCTTTGATCCGGAACTTGAATGTACACTCCGAAGACAACGAAAGCAACAACAAGCATCCGCTCGACAACACATCATGGATTTTGAATCAAGTGCCACCTTTTGAGGCTGGCGATCACCCGCTCAATATTCAAAATCCTCCAAACATATGAGCTCAAATAGAGGCGGCGGTACAAGCCACCTTGACGACCACCAAACAAGGTGGTCATGGCGTGAAGCCTATGCAAGACCAAGCAATGCCACGTGTGTTGGAGGAATATAGCGCCATTCTTCCTCCCGCGATAGAAGCGAGGAATTTTGAGCTCAAACCATCCCTTCTCAACATGATACAAGCGGACATCATGAGTGCCCGAACAACCACTTGGCACGTTTCTTAATTAAGATGAACACCGTGAAGGCAAATGGCGTGAGTGAAGAAGTCATAGGCCCACACCTCTTCCCTTTCTCAATAATGGAAAAGGCCTCATAGTCGCTATTCTCCTTCCCTCCGGCTTTCATCACCACAAGAGGCGAGCTTATCCAAAAGTTTCTTGCAAAGTTCTTCTCGCCCATAATGACCGTCAAGCTAAGAAGTGACATCTCATCTTTCATGCAATATAACACCAAGACCATCCACGAAGCTTTGGAGAGGTTCAAGGAGCATCTTAGGAAGTGCCCACACCATGGTTTGCCCAATTGGTTGCAAATCGAAAGCTTCTTCAAGGGGTTAAGGCAAGTTTTGAGATGCTCACTTGATGTGGCAGCAAAAGATAGTTTCATGAAACTCAGGAACCAAGAGGGCTATGACTTACTTGAAATAAAGGCCGAAGGGGCATATCAATGGCCCTATGTACGTTATACTCCAAAGAAATCACCGGGTGCTAGAACTTATTGTAGCGACTACCATTTCGAAGCAACTTGAAGCTTTGACAAAGCAAGTAATCGCTTTGGCCACAAGCTCGAACGCTCAAGCTCATGTTTGCCAATCTTCTTCTCCTCCGTGTTATGATCTTTGTAGAGGTTCACATGCTAGCATCGAGTGCCATCTCCATTCCCATATGGTGTAAGCACAAATAATCGAGCAAGCGAACTATGGTCAAGCATACCCTCGGCCTCCTCATGGGAACACTTTCTATAATCCGTACAATCCAAGAAACTATCCGGGATTCTCTTAGAGGAACGATCAAGCGATGCAAGGACCTCCATCAGGTTTTAACCAAGCATGACCTCCTCAAAAGCCTAATCTCGATTGCTAAATATATCGCAAAGACAAATGAGAACTTCCAACGTCACGAGATGATCTTGATAAATCATGGGGCCACCTTAAAGAGCTTGGAGACACAAGTGGGTAAAATAGCAACGCTTTCGACTAATCGCCCTCAAGGCCAACTCCTAAGTACCACGGAGAGGAATCCTATTGAGAATGTCAAAATGGTTGCGACAAGAAGCGGGTTGGAGCTTAGGGATCCCAAAGTTGTTAAAAGAGATAAAGAGAAGCAAGTGGATGGGGATCCCGAGCAAGCCAAAGACGATGAGCCGAAAGTTCGACCGCAAGCAAAACCTAAGCTATTCCCGGATAATCCTAATCCTCGTGTGCCCAAGATTCCACATTCATAACGGTTTTACAAGCACAAGTTAGATAAACAATTCTAGAAGTTCTTGGAAGTTTTTTGAAAGTTGCATATCAACATTCCATTTGCGGATGCCTTAGCGCAAATACCCTCTTATGCCAAGTTCATGAAGGAGATTTTGGCTAAGAAGCGGAAGCTTGAGGATCTTGAGAATATCAAGCTCAAGATAAAATGTAGCACCATCATCCAATGAAAGTTATCTCAAAAGCTTAAGGACCCTGGGAGCTTTACCATCGCGTGCACCATTGGAAAGGTTAAAGTTGATAAGGCCTTGTGTGATTTGAGTGCTTCAATTAATTGATGCCTTATTCCTTTTCTAGGAATCTTGGAATTGAGGATTTAAAGCCAACTCGCATGACATTACAAATGACGGATTGTTCCCTTACCTTACCGAGAGGTGTGCTTGAGGATGTCCTTGTAAAGGTCGATCGGTTCATCTTTCCCGTGGATTTTGTGGTCTTGGAAATGGAGGAAGATGATAGCGTGCCGATCATCTTGAAAAGACCATTTCTAGCCGCCAGAGGAGCATTGATTTATGTCATGAGCAGAGAGTTGAAGCTCCAGGTTGAAGGAGAAGAAGCCACCTTCAAGGTATTTAAGGCTTTCAACGCATTGAGCAATCATGATTCATATTACAAGATTATGGTATTTAAAGATAAACCGACGGAGAAGATGGTAGATTCAATACTTCAAAGTGAGGTAACACATTCTTTAGATGAGGTAGAGGCTTGTCTTCAAGGTATGAACTCTACCTCTCATTTCTCTATCTCTATGACTCTTCTTGTTCCAATGCTAAGTCCAATGACCTTGATGAGTCCTTTGAAGTTGTAGTAAAGGAACAACATCAAGTCATATGAGATATTATTAAAAGACATTGAAACACTGAAAACCTCTAATTCATGTTTGAAAGTAGAGAATGAAAAAATTACTTTGTAAAACAATGTTTTGGAAAAAGAGGTTCAAGACCTCAAGTGCAAACTTGCACCAAGTGTATTTCTAATGCTCTTAATCACACAATGAGAGAAGCGATCTTGTGGAACCAACACTCCATGTGTTAGAAAACAAAAAATATTCTCAAACACTGGTCGTTCTCGTGCCAAGGTCTATCGTGATGCATTTGATCCTTTTCTTGATTATAGGTATGACGAAGTTTCAAAAAACCTTCACGGAACGTGCAAGGCATGGATTGAGAAGCGGCTTCTCGGAAATCATATAAGACCGGTTTAAAAAGGAACGACGAAGATTTGGATACCTAAGTCAAGCATTTACCGAGAGAATTCAAAACCGGGTTAAGGATTTGAAGACGTCGGGTCGAGAACGTTAAACCAAGCGCTACTTGAGAAGCAACTTAAAGGGAGCTTATCTAATCATAATAAGTCATTTAACATTTTTTTTTTTAATCATTTTTCGATCTTATATTGTGTGTTCTGATGTTTTGTAGGTAGCATTTCAAATAATGAAAGCTCATGACGAAGGTTGATACGGTAACTTCAAATGTGCTCTCGGATGGTCGACGGAAGATATGAACTTTTGTGATGTTTATTTTATTATTTCACTCATTTCAACGTTAAAATTAGATTTGAAACAAAAAATGATGAAAAACGATCGAAACGAAATGAAAAATGGATATCTAGAGGATTGGAAATACACCCGGGAACAACATGAGCCAAGGTATGACCTTGCCCCCCTGACACCCCTACCCACGCTATAGCGCCACTTTTCCCCGCTACAGCGCCACTACCACACCCCCTACTGGCCGCACGGTGCTGTAGCACCAGCCAAACAGCCACTACAGTGCAGCCAGGCCCCCCTTCCCACGTGCACTTCAAACACACACAACAAACACACACACGTCTTCATTTCACACTCCACACTTATCATTTTTCCACCTCTTTTCTTGTTCCAACACCCCCCAAACTCTCTTTCAAATCCAATTTCCCTCCTAAATCAAGTCCTCAATATTAAAATCTTGATAAACATTAAAGTTATTCATTCACGATTATAAGGTACATCACTTCTCACCTTATCCTCTATGTATCCTCTACACTTTCATGAGTTATTTTGTTTTGATGAGGACCTTGTATGGCTTATTTGGTGATGGATAGTGAGTGAAATTGATGTTAATTAAGTCTTGATAGCATGAATCATGCATTTGGTGTGATTTGAAGGCTCAAAAGTATGCTATGAAGATAGTTCATCACAATGTACACTAAGTGTTCGATGAAATGTTTGTATGATCTGAGAATCAGAGAGGCATCGAAGAACATAGGTAGAAGAGGAGGCGACTTCGACTTACAACAGAACAATCGAGTACATGATCTGAACTGGGAAATTCCATTCCAATAGAAATAAATTGGAGAGCTTTGTGGGTGATTAATCTCATTGCGAATGGTACGTAATTGTCATGACTTTCGATTTTTTTTTTTACCATTTTCGTATCTTTGATTCCATCGTCTATCTTTGATTTGATCCTTATTGTTGGTTCGATCTATGCTTGATTCCTGATATTTGAATCAGGCCGTTCATTTAACTCCTGGTCTTTTATTGGAAAAAGAAACGATTTCTATAACGTATAATTATGGGTACCTAGACTATTAAATCAAAGAGTTATAATGGGTATCTAGAGGTCGTTTTTAATCGATTCGCATATGAGAAGTGACCTAAGAATTGACGGAAATATGTTTTCTTTGGGAGATGATGAGATGCACATGGACCTCATGATATTTTTAGGCAAAAGTCCCACGGGTGAGTTTATGGTAAAAACTGTTTTTGTTTAAGGTCACTTGTTATACTGCGAATTGGTTTGGTTTTCGAATTTCAATGGATCCTCCATATTCTTATTTGCTCGTCGTGATTTGATTGATTTGTTGAGTTATCTTTTCTTTTTCTTTTTTTTTCTTTTTTTTTTTTTTTGCCCTCTATGGTCATGACTCATGTTGATTATTGCTGGGCTTGTGCTCACTCCTATTATTTTTATGTTTGTATTCTGTCATGTTAAGGTTGATTAGAGTGAAGTGAAATCTGAATTGATCTAAGAAGTTTTATTGAGGTTGAGATTTATGTATGTGATTTGACCTTACCGACTATGATATATTTAAGCTGCGTAATCTCATAGATTAAGTTTCATTGTAATTTGTATGGATTATAAAGACTTACATAAATTATGAGATGATTTATTCATTAATTCACGTGTCATCATGTCTTTGAAGTGACATAAGACGTTGTTATTGCATAACACGGTGCTCGGGGACGTGCTTTGAGGATTCTTCTGAAACGAACAAACTATCCAATGTGAAGACGGCATAGGAGCTTCTGGACGAGAGTCTCTCACGACTATCTAGATGAAGGTGATCTGGGAGTGGAGGAAATCTGAGCAAGACCCTCCAGGTGGTCTGCGTTCAGTATCGAAGGTGAAGTGATATTTCAATGATGAGATGCTTGAGTTTGACTTAGTATGTGGTCCGAAAAATAGCAGTGCATCCGATTCGATACCTGTGAATTATTTCTTCCCAGAGGTGGGATATGGTGAGAATCTCATTGGGCATAAAAAGGTTTGTCTCTCGTAGAACACTGCTCTTGTATGCAACAAGAAGGAAAATAAGGATCATGCGCAGGATTCGATGGAGAGGTTTTCTAATGGAGCGATTCCTTTTAGTTGTCGAGGTGTTGTAGACAAAGTGAGTTTGGGTGTTGTTCAAAGGTCCAAATATAAGATTGGCAATGTGACTAGTCAGTCGGTGTCCCCCGCTGTTCTTGCTATTCTCAAGCATGTGAACTCTTTGCCTCGACACTTCCAAAACCAACTATAAAAGCGATTTTTTGCAGCTGATAGGATGCGGTCATAAGAAAAATTAAGGAGAATTCAGTGGAGGTGTATGAAAGAAGCCAGGGAATGAGACGGGAAAACCCCCCTTAACTATGTGCCAGGAGCATTTAATCCTGTATTTAACTCCTAAGAAACATCAAACAGTATATGTTTTTATGGCACAAAACCTCCCGAAGAGTGACTGAAAAGGGATTATGTGCACATTTTGAATTTTGATACATCGAAGGGGTTAAGTATTCCCGGATAATACTTTAACGGGTTATATGTAATTTTTCGGAATTAGACTTTAGTAGTGGGTAGCCTTGATTTGAAGATTTCATGTGTTTTGAAGATTCTGATCATGTTTTCGGTGTCAGGATGTTTTGGCATGTTTTGCTTGTGGATGCCGCAGAAATAAGGGAGCAGCTATTTGAAGGAGGAGATTTGCTGGTGTTTTTTGAGTTGGTTGGTTTTATTAGTCGTTGGATATTTTATTGTATGGCAGTTAAGATTCTATCTTTGATTTGGGATCTTTGCTACAGCCTGTGTAATTCAACTATCCAAAAAAAAAACAATAGCAATGAAAACCGTTGCAATACCTTGCTGTTTTTGATATGCTAAACGTTCTGCGGCAGGTTTGACTTTTGCATTGCTAAGATTTTCTTTTCCCTTTCTTCAATTTTGTTGTACATCCGTCTCTATGCTTTATTAATATACAACTGCCACAATAGTATCCATTGCAAAATTATCTTTTTTTTCCCCTAGTGGATTAAATAGATGCAATCTCACCGATAGAACGCAAGCAATGAATCAGGGAAACCAATCTTCCACCAGCTTAATTGCAACTCTCGAATAGTTTGCAGAGTTACAAATACAGCAGTACTGCAGAGTCCTAAAGAATCAAACCATTGATGCCAAGCACAAAGTACGACCAGGTTTATTCATCCAGGTGGGTCAAGACAACGGACAGGAATGCTAGACAAACATTAAATACTACTATAGACATGAGGAAAAGTACAGACGTTGAAGACCAACAGGCGATGAGAAATGATAAACTCCTCCAGATGACAGACACTCAGCCACGCGAACATGTACTCCATGGAAATCAGTTCTTCACAGCGGTTACATACTTCAGGAGCATCTGCACAACATCAGGAGAAATGCTTGCAGACTGGGCTTTCAGGTGCTCGATTTTTGCATCTGTTTCTTGTTCAAGGCGCTTCACATTAGCACCTGAATCGCCGCTACTCTGTTTCAATACATATACAGTTTCAGTAGTGAGAATGGTCCATTTAAACCAGTACACTTTGGAGAGCAATTGTAGAAGAAAAAGAAAAATTATATGCATACTACAATTACGCATTTGGTAAGGTGACCATCAAAAAACATAACAAAATTAAGTACAAGGATGCACACGCTGATATGAACATGATCCTCCCTCCGTCCCACAAAGGAGTCCCAAAAAGGTTGCATTCCTTGTGCATTTAAGCCAAGAAGGTGATGGCACTACGAATTTACCGTGAAACTTCAAACATAATATATATCACGAACTACAACCCTGAGATAAAATAACATTCGTACCATATCGTTTACTAATAAAAAATAATACATGGAAATGCGTAATGAATAGCGCAATTACTGTGTAACGTTGTAACTAATATAAGACGGAGTGAGTACTTCTTTACATTGGTATAACCAACTGTAGAGATGTGAATCAACAAACCTGATGGGTTCTGTAAACAATCAGTAATGACATGATTAAGCACCGTAACACCATCAGTGTCAGTTAGCCAGGACTGCATAATACCACCCGAAACTAAAGCACAGATACACAATATTTTCAGGGCATGATTCAACTGATTGTTATTTGGGTTGGTTTCTTAATAAAATGTTTGTCTTACACATCTTGTCCCTTCCCAGAATGACTCTTGTATCCAATGGCAATGACAAAGTTGCCAATGGCAGAGTTGTCAATGGCAAAGGTGCCATCATTGAAGACAATGCATAGGGTATCGTCAATTCATTTACTTTGCATTGAGGAATAGATCCCAAGTTATACGGGAAATTGTTAGTATACACCCTCATAAATGTGATGTTTTGATTGGTGGATGAATTTATTATACATTTCTTTAATACTTCCCTGAGTGTATACAACGCATAAATGGGAAGTAAATGAATTGATGCCCAAATTTAATCATGCCCAACCAGAGATGGAAAGAATGCCCTTGATAGGGTCTCAGAACCTCGTGAATGCAGTGAGAGGCTGATGATGTTGTTTGTTGTGCTCTCAACAGGTATCATCCAAGGTGTAAGGTTTTCTTAAATTACACAACACTGGTTGGGGACTTCATTAGAGTCTACTGAACTGCAGGATAGTGATACTCTAATAATCCTTCCTCCTCTCAGTAAGTTGATTCAATGAAATCATCTAATGCTCCTTGCTTGGCGAGTGTCACAAGTCTTGGTACCAAAACTAAACAGTGTCGTATTTGCAGTATTTCTATTTTACCTCCGTAAGTTTTTTCTGGAACTCAGCTTCCATTCGAGCCCGGAATTCAGCAACCTCTTTCTCAGCCTCTTCCTTCGCCTGTTTCATTCTTGCCAGCTTTGCTAGAAATAGATACCAAAACACCAAAGTCTAACTACTGTTAAAGGCTCCAGTCGAATATTGTGCTACAACACACTAGGAATATGAAAGTCCGGTAAGAGTACAGCATTTCTTAAACAAAAAGAAAGCACCGCTATAGAAAATGGCATGGAAATTGCATTTGATCAACCGATAGTATTGATTGACACATAGAAACCTTCAAAGATGAGAGATGCTACTTATACCAATGAAAGTTGCACAAGATTACTTTGTCGAGATTTTCTATGCTTGTGTATGTCTTCAGGGTGGAAAACCAACAAGTCAAACCATCTTTCTACACTATGAGGAAATATAAACCCATCCCATATCTTATGCTTTTGCAACACAAGATCTTAGGTGCTTGCTTACATTCATTCTCAAGATCTTCCACCTCTACTGATTATAACTGCTAATAGGATACATTTCCACCGGTTACAAGAACCAACATGTTTCATAGGAACTACACAGCAATTTGATATATATAAGCCCATGTTTCAGATCATTAAGAGAGACAATATATATAAAGAGGAAAACCAGCAAATAGAGTTGCGATACTAAAATTCTAAGCTGATATAAGCAGCACAAGAAGTCAAATGAAACATTTTCATAGTGGAACGTATGACCAAGTTAATTGACATATTATCTAGCGTTCCATGCACTAGAGGGTCAACTATTCCCATGGTTTCTCAGAATAGAGAGTCAACAAGTCCAGAATCAAGTAAAGGCATGTGCGAAGTACAAGGTGAAAGAAGATCATCCTTACCATTACGGGCAGCATTGACAATGTGCTGTGCCTCTTGCTCTGCAGCGAGCAGCAGTTGAATTCCATTTTGCCCCCTGTTCGACTCCATTCCTGTTCAGAGGTGAAAAAGACAGAAATTTTCAACCAACTTTCAAAATGAACACATAGGTTGTGTTGCAAAAGTCATCAAGCTAATGCTTGAAATCGGCTTGATATGTCAATTCAAACCCCATATTTCTATCCATAATCAACTCAAGATGTAGGCACTATTTCATTGGATTTTAAACCCGACCAATTGGATTGGAGCACTTTTTTGACTCAGAAATGTGATTGTCAAAAGACCTAACAAGCTTATTTTGATAACTGGTTACGAGTACCTTATAAATTATTGCTCATTTCTTATAACCCAGTTTGACCATAAGTCAAAAACATCCCATGAACCTCCATATATTCATCATTCTCCTTATCCACAAGTCTGTTAAGATCATGCTAAAAACCCATTTTCCTTTCAGGAATTCCTAGCATTACTTAATCTATAGTTTCCCAAAATTTGATCTGTAAAACGTTCAAATAATCCAACTTGTGGTGAATAAGCACTAATAACATTAACATGTTTTTCCCAAATATCAACTTTAACCATCACTATATCCCACAAGCTCTTTGTACTCACCACATTCTCTGCCAAAATCCTTATATCCACAACGATAACAACCCCATTCCTAGATCGCATTACCGTAATTTACCATCGGCCCTTCCAACAACCATATCTCCTCTTCATTTCGAATCCTGTGAACACATTATATATTTATTGTCTGTTCAAATCATACTATCAACCACCTGCATAAGTTTTCTCAGTCAAGTACCCATTATTCCATTTCCAACAAGCAAACTGTAACCTCAACTATGGACAGTTTTATCTGCACCCACCCCAAGGTTTGGGAACCCTAGCTAATATTTTATCGGTGCCACTACAACGGCCCTTGTTCATTTTCTGAAGCACTCGCGTAATGCAACGACTCGCTACTGAAATACATCCCAAGAGGATTTGCTTATTACTATCATATTCATGTTGAAATATTCGATCACTAACCTTTTCAAAGGTTTAGGGACACTATTTTTTTTTCCTAAAGGAATAAGGAAGAGCCAGTTATGGTTCTGGCTTATCCTTTTGGACCAAATTTGTGCTTGAATAAACAATGTTTTATGAAGTACTGGTTGTCGGCTACTAGACACACACACCCTCATGATTTATCCAAACTTGGGATCCGATATGAATGGGATAAAATCTCCGACCTAGACAGGAGACAGGCGTTCCTATCACTAATAGGATGTGTTTGTTTTGCGGACAGGATTAGACAGGGTCATTAGGCCCGGGACAATTAATTCCGGGACTATTTATCCTATTCCTGGGATTGTTCTTTATCATGTGTTTATTGATCAAGCAAACACGGGATAACATGAAATTGGAATGTTTTCTATGCAAACATGCTAATCCCATAGTCCCGAGACTACTTGTGGCATTCCCCTCTCCAAACTGTTATATATGTATAGCTAGACACATTAAAACATGTCATGTACAAACTGTTACTCATTCGACACCCCTATCACACTGCAAAGCCAGTGATCCATCTCTACAGAATATTGCACCACTAAGCATGAAAAACTGTGTGGCAACCAAGTCCAAAAACAACTCAACATGCAATGCAACAAATGGAAAATCAACGCAGGAACAAGAAAACTAGATATCAGCCCAAGACAATACCCAAAGGAAAACAGCAACAATCAAAGATAGCAAAAGATGAGGAAGTACAATATTGAGAGAACCAAATAATTAAATCCAGCAGGCATCGCCAATGATACAGTATTCCAACCTCTAACATTTCAAGGAAAAAGACAGTCAAACAACTACACCATATAGGGCTACACCTCTAATGCTAGGCTGCTAGCCGATATTGAGCTAAGAAGGAGTCTACACTCTACACTGAACAAGGGGCCAATAAGAGATGAAAAGTGTACGATATATTTGGCCATCAGAACTCAGAAAAAAGCTGTCCTTGCCAATAATGAGATCTTCTATGACTGCAGATAAAGTGTGTAAGTAGGGGATGGTTTGCATGATACGAATAACAAATAAAGAACACTCAAAGTGGATGGAAATACAAATTCATGAAGTTGGCTGCTGATATAACTCCTTCAATAGCACAGGTAAAACGACTAAGAACTCATAGTTATTATGTCAGTGGGGCAACAACGCGACCTGAAGGGCCCTAAGACTCCTAGAAAACTAGGCGAGGTCGTTCTTGACCTAGATGCCACAACCACAAGGCAAAGCCCCGACAATACTTCAACTTCTAGAATGTCGTCATTCTTAAGAGGACACTTTAAAATGGAGTATTAAACTTTGAGGATACCAACCACAACACAAGTATATTCTAGTGCTAGACCATAAAGTCGATATACTAGGCAAATCCAGAAAGCCATACAGACAGCTAATAGACATACCAACTATAAAAAGGTTTGAGTCAATTTCACCATCACCATAGTGTCCTTTATTGCAGTTCTATACTTCTATAACTTAACAACATCTATCATGAATCACACTAAATTCAGAGAATGTCAATATCACAAGAAGCATAAAGAGGGCCAATGCAGGCACATACTATTACCATTATTCATATAGATACATACAGGATTTACACACTCAAGAGGCAATCAACTTATGGGTATGACGACATTCAAAGTATCCATGTGCCAAAAAGTTATTCAGGACATTTTTGACAATTTTATCAATTTAAACTAAAGCTTTCACGATCCTAATACTTCTGTTCCCTTCCAAGATTTGAAACTACATATTCAAAATCAACAAAAATGAGATCTGGTTACATAATTCCAGCACTAAACTAGTACAGATATTAGCTTCCACACATTCTTCGTTAAACAACTTTAAAGAAAAATGCTAGCATTACATCAACCATATATCACTGTCCTCTCCTCTAATCCAAGCATCAATACCATCATACTAAACCTACACATACAAATAAGTCATGCAAAACGAAACAACAGACTCAGACTATCGCTTCCACTTCGAATCAAGCATCAACGCATCCAAATCGCGACAACGAATTTCTACAAATCGCATCAATCGAACAAACATGCCATCCCAAATATCTCACTTCAGAGCTCAGAAAACATCCCAAATTCTCCGGCACTGATCGGATCGTTCAATTATGAACCGAAAATGAGAGGGAAAGTAGAAAGGAGAGGAAGAACTTGCCTGTGATTGTACGATCGCGATCGAGAAGTGAAGATTGAAGGAAAATGAATTGGTGATTGAATGGATGGATGAATTGGGGTTTCCCACCTGAAGACAACTCTTGAATGAATTATGGAATTGAGAATCTCTTGTCGTTTCCTGAGAAAGGCGACTGAACCCGAAGAAAGCACCGCATAGGCTTTTCAAGCCCGGGATTGGAGATTGGGCCGGATCCACCTGGAAAAATATGGTCTGGCCCTTCCTCGACCCTAGCCCAAAAACATGGTCCTGAACTTTTTGATATGGGGTCAAAATAGCCGGACTGCTTCGACCCTAACCCACAAACAATTACTCTCTAAGATGAGAAAACTAGGAGCACGTATTTGCATTCCAAATTAAAACTATTATCAGTCTTACTTTTAAGATGAGGAAACTAGTAGAAGTTTTTTTTTTTTTTTTACAACATTTTAAGTTTATCTTTCATTATTGTCGAGATAAAATTTGGCTCGTATCTTGTGATAACCAAATGTGATTTTTCATAAATTCTTCGTGAAATGTCAATGATGGATTTTATATACCTTAACCTTATACATATTATAAGATGAACAATAAGATTTCACTCAATTGTAAGTCGTCCTTAACTTTATAATAGAGGTTCGACACCTCTTAAATGCATCAGAAAATAGGCACTAAGTAAGAATGCCTAGATGCCCTTACCGCAGGTCCAACAAAATGTTCGCATTACTTGATTCGTATGCCAATAGTTGCATTTTACTATGCGGATCAAACACAAGTTAAACAAATGCATTGATTACATTAACCTAATAGCAGACACAAAACGCAAATCAAAAGCAATGGAATCAACAATGGAGCGCAACAAGAGGAAATCCATGGCGACACTGCCATCAAAACGGCGCAACATCGGGTTGACTACTCCAACAAAACCACACACACGTGAAAACTTCAAGTTACTGTATTATTGAGTTATGAGTTGTATGATCACGATGCATTGAGATCTTGATCCTAAGTCTATAGTCTATACATATTCATGCATTGGGATCATCTTATTGTTTTTCTCCCCTCGAGGTTAGCTAGCTAGTTCCTGTCTGTCTTGTAAGTTGTAACCCCTTTGTTTAAGTCATTCATATATGTGACGTAATTGTAAGAAATATTACATGGATTTGGGTGAGAGTCTGTCTTTGTGATACCGTACATCTAAAGGTCATTTAAAAAGGGTGGATTTTTGCCCGACCGTGCTTCAGATTGTTTTAGCTGCTTCAGATCGTTTAGTGAAACAACACGACTTATCAAATTGGGTTTTCAACGAATTGCCACAGGAGAAAATGTTGAGCATATTTCAAAACAATCACCAATAAGTTTTTGAGATAGTATAACTGTAGGTACTCACATTTCATTTTCTTTGTTACGGAAAATGCAGATTATTATACCAAATTATCACTTCCATCGTTTCAATTTATCTATCGTTTAAACTAAAACACACATATTAAAAAATCTTAATGATATAATAAAATTTTATTCTTATTCTTATTAATGATAAGTTCTTTAAGTTGTTTAATGAGTCAAAGTATGAAAAATAATAAATATAGGAATAAAATTGATAGAAAATTTTAATTTTTATCTAGATTATATGAAACAATAAATATTTTGAAATTCCATTCAATTCCTCAAACGATGGATAAATTGAAACGGAGAGAGTATTGTTTGTTTGATGAATTTGATGCAAATTCAAAGCAGATTAACAATTAGTTGTATTAATTCCGACAAACCAGGAGTATTAAGCGGGAAACCCAATTTATTCGTTAATCACGAAAAGTCTGCTGATGAGAGGCTCCCGACACAAAGTTTGACCAACATGTGAAGCACGAAAAGTCCGATTTGCCCCTCATCTTAAATAGTCTGCTGATTCTGACCACGAAAGTTCTGTTCTGATTTGTTTTCCATTCTAGGCAGTAGTAAACAAATGCTCCTCCAATTAACGATCTACGTACACCATGGTCCATTTTTCTGATTTTACTAATTGTAGGCTCATAAGATAGAGTCATTTTGGTGACGAGGGTGTCCGGATTAACTCACGCGCATCTCGACTAATCCTCCGGACACTGATAAGGCGCCCCCCATCAGCATCGGATAAAGTTTTGACCAACTCAAGACCTTCAAGAAAAAGGTTGAGTCGAACACCACTAGACCAACCCAGGTTGGTTAAGATAGAGTCAGATTTTTGATATCCTTTTTTTTTCCAAAATGATTACATCATACATATATATATATATATATATATATGAATTTTTAATATTGAATACGCAGTTTTTCAAAAAAAAAAGTTCAATACACAATAATATTAAATGTCGTTTATCTGTTAAGTAATGTTTGATCGTTTCATCAACATATATATCTTTGGATTATATAACAAAACATTTATGTTCCGATAAGTTTGTGAAACCACATGTGATTCTTCCGCAACGTGGGTTAAAGTTTTTTTTTTTTTTTGATGACGAGGGTGTCCGGGCCAGCTCGCGCGCACCTCGACTAATCCCTCGGACACTGGCAA
>JAOVYX010011863.1:0-33006 GCA_035668315.1 Drosera spatulata
ATAAGTCAAAAACAACAATTTTAGAGATGGTGTTCACTTACTATGTGCGAAGAACATCGTCGAAAGACTGAACCTGCGAGTACAGATAACAGTTGGCTAATTAGCTACATGGTTCAAGTATGCAAAAAGCATAGCTAATGAACAAACTCTAAAATCTGCAACCTGCATCAGGATTTCAACTAGTTTTCGAGACAAAACAACATGAACATATTTTTTCAATTCGTAAGATTCGATAGCAAATCAAATATATCCGCTTTACCGCTAAATGACCCAACTTGATTAATTATCAGCTTTCATATCCTACTGGATACAAAAACACTATAAACTTACCAAAGGATAGTCATTATTTGCTGCCTTGGCGAACCACGAAATTCACTGTTAAGCCGATGCTCTAGAATCCAAACAACAGCGCCCACCAGAATAAAGAAGACACCGGTGACAGCCCACATCTCCAGCGTGAACGGCTTCATGAAAGCCCATGCAGTCGACGTCGTTCTCTTCACTGGCGCAACAATGACAAGTCCAGATTCCAAAAAAGGCTGAGTGAAATCCACGATCCTCGTCCTGTTCGTGGTGATAGTTATGTCCCCCACAGCCGCATCATATTTCTGACAAACAAGGCAGCTTTACAACTTATGACCACATGAAGTTCAGAGTATCGTTATGAAAGCGAAACATGATATATGCTTATAAGATAGATAGCTGTATAATAGACTGAAAAGGACGTGCTAAGAATAGAAAACTCACGTTTTGAGCGACATCGTAGACAATATTGTTGTAGGTAGGGTTCCTCTTGCCATTGCCATACAGAACATAAGTATGAGGAACCGCGTAAGGCAGCAAGCTGATTGCAGCCTCGAAGAGGTCAATGCAATATCCCTTGACTCCTGGAGGATCCTTACTCTTGGACACAAAATCTTGGAAACTGACGCGGTTAGGCACCGCGATCCTCAGTTCCCGACCATTATTAGGGAACACCCATCCTCGAGGCTGTTTCGTGGTTTGGCCAGGCCATATCACGCTGTGAAGTTTCTGCTCACTGAAGGTTCTATTGTGAGACTTTATATTCTCAGGTGCTACAACCGAAAGACCCGAAGAGTTCGACCAGAAGCCAATCCTCCGAGAGCCAGTGCCCACAATGTTGAGGATATCGAGTGTCGGATATACAAGGTTCTTTTGCGAATCAAATTGATATTGACCTGCTAAACCAGTGTAGTTTGTACCAAGTAATAGGTTGAGCAATTCTTCGCCTCCTTGGAAAATACGAAGGGATGTCAAGTTGAGACGGCTCCCTTTGAGCATACTCAACCTAGGATCGGTGGAGAAAGTAAGGTTACCGCCATTGTGAAAAAATGAATCAAGAGCATGTGCTGCCAGCCAGACGGAGTCATAAGCATAAAACGTGTAGGAATTTATGCTCCAGTTTCCTGTATACTTGAGATTTTTCCACCTTGATACAAGTGCCTTTTTGCGGTCCGAACTTGGAATGTGATGGCGAAGCGCAAGAACTCCTTCCAAGAGGTTCACCTTGTCATGGTCCATGGGTTCCGAGGCATCGAGGACAGATGGAAGCCAATCCGTGGCGACCCAAACATAGCCCTGGGTCATCATTGCCAGAGTCTTGGCCACGGAAAAGAGAGTTAAACCAGAATCAGGGTTCAGATGAACGGCATAGACTCGAGATTCCATGAGATTGACTTGAACCAACAAATCCGTCATTTCATTCACCGAAGCACCCGGACTCAACGCAGCCTTGTAGGATATTTTTGCGCGTTTCTGGGCTAAAGCATCCCCAAGGACAGATATTGCATTTCTTCCGTAATCATCATCAACAAAGATCGCAATGACATCCTTCCAGCCATAGTGATCAATCAGATCAGCGATAGCATACATCTGAAAATAGTCACTCTGCGTTACACGGAGGAAATACGGATATTGTAGCGCAGTGAGAGTCGGGTCCGTGGCAAGAGACAACAATGGAACATGGAGCTCATTGACAACATCGGAGATTACGTGGGCAATCCCAGATGACTGAGGACCAATGGCGAGAGCCACGTCTTTCTCCATTAGCTGCAAAGCTACATTATAACGAAAGCCCTGTCAACATTCGTATTCATTGTTCTTCAGGAACTAGACATTGAACAATAAAGAGATTGGACTCCTACACGAGGCTTAAAGCGATCGTGGTGCAACATCCATTCATTTCTTCTACGTGTAGAAAACTTGCGCTGATAGCACAGCCATTTCACTCATGAGGTGATCAAGTAAATTTCCCAGGCATAACTGCATTAGCAGGGCAAGCACCATTTTAACAGTTCATTTGAAGGTAACATATAAGTCGCTCGACTGCAAGAGATATTGATCTAGCCGAAACCACCAAGCAAAAGATACATAACTTGCTCAAGGCAACAAACAATGGAAAAACATGCCAAAAGGCAAGCAAAGAATCCCAAAACCATAAGGCAACTAATCGTGCCATCCGTCAAAGAAGATGATCAAACATCATGTGCCAATTATTAACTAATCAATCAAACCATTCATCAAAGAAGATGATCAAACATCATGAGCCCACTGAAATCAAAGTTTCAGAACTCACCATCAATAGTTCCCAAGAATCCGCTGCAATTCGTATCGTGCAACACGAGGTTCAATCTCGTCCCAGGAAGAACGCTCGAATCAGCATTGACATCACTGATCGCGGCCTCAATAGACGGCTTCACCGCCCTTCCAATGATCGAATTCAATGTCAATAGAGCGCCGATATTCACAGATTTCGGCCTAGCACCTCCTCCCATCACATGAATAGGCTCTAACATACATATAACCAATAACAACACCGTCTTCATCCTCATCGTTACACGGCCCTCCAACGTCGAACCAAGGTTTCCAACCATCCTGGAATCCCACCCGGATCGTCAACTCAACGCAATCCAACTCTCCATTGGAGATAAAAGTACAACAAGGTTTAGCCAACCTATGCTAATCACAAAATTTTCAAGATGGACCACAACTTTTTCTTCGTGATACAATCATGATCATCAATCCCAAAGCACCACCACCATCATCATCAGAAATCTGAAGTACCCACCTTAACGAACAGACGCAAAACCATATCTATCTCCTTTACTGAACTGATCTCAATGTCCCAACTCACATACAAAGACGATGCATCATATAAAGGGTCACCAAAAAGGGCAAAACCCAAACCTATATGACATCAACAACTCAAAACTCACAAACATGGGTTGAAGAACCCCAATATGGGTTTCATCAAGTTACGAAATTTCGAACGTGGGTTGCATCAAAATGCACCAAATTGAAGAACCCAGAAGGGTTTCTTCAATCAAGAGTCACTTTTGCTTAGATTAGAAAATGGAAAATACCCTTTTGGATTAGAACAATCACCCAAAAAACCCTAGTTCAGCATCCAATTATACAAATTGGGATTGCTAAAAAATGAGGAGATTTGGGTTAAGATGAGAGTCGAGAGAGAGTTGAGTGGAGAGTGAGCTCTTGGGACAGCTAGAAACATGTGGGGATAAATAAACTCTCCAGAAATTTAGGCCACAACTTAGGGAATGAAAACACGTGGAGAAACTTATACTTCCTTTTCAAAATATAACAAATATTTTGATAAAATACACAAGTAAGTTTATTTATATATCGAATTTTTATAAAATTTAATAAAAAAAATATTTTTTTAATGATAGTAAGGTATAAGTGAAATATAAAAGAGAAAATGAGAAAGGAGAAAAAAAAAATAGTGGGTTGAGATGTAGAAGATGATGATTTATTTTGATTTTTTTATATAAAAAGATTATATTTATGTTGATTATATTTTATGTTGATCCAAAAACAATATGATTTATAATATAAGACGGAAAAAGAATAAGAAAATAAATACAGGGGAAGAAAAAAAATAATTGAAAGCCAAAGGTGTTTTTCACATGTGAATAGTAACGACTCTCTGTATCTTCAAGGAAGGGACTATGTAGATTCTGGTCAGACTATTGAGAACCCAAAAGGACAGATTGGCTTTTCAAGGCAAAAAACATATAGACGTATTTGGAAGGGCATTGAGAGATTGAAGTAAGAAGGTACGAAGTACTTCCCACACGATGGGTGGGAAAGTCGCAAAGATGACACGTTGATTATCGATAGTTGATATGTGTCAATGTCGACAACATTGGTTCAAAACACATCTTGATGTCTTATATGTATAAGATTGTACGTTACATAATATCTAAATTCGCATCAGATAACATATAAGCATTACACAATCCAGCATTGAGTTCATCATTGCGCTGCTTCAGACACATAGCATGAATTATTAAACTTCGTTTAAAACTTAATGTACTAATGTCATTTCTTAATCTGCATCAGAAATAAGAACACATGATGGATACAAAACTCTCCTCGTCCAATATACCGAACTTTCTAAATCCGTTACTTCAAAGTGCACGACTTTAACTATAAAAGGGTAGAAATTAGTGGATTATTAGAATTTACATATCATAGAACTTTTTGTGACAATCTTAATCAGCCAACCACGTGAGAAATGAAGGTGTGTATAAAAGCTTTGTCAGATGGCCATCAACGTCGCTTAGTCATAATTGAGATAGTAGTGAATGGGTGGAGAAATGCAGTGGATGATTCCCGATTTTTTGCGAAAAGTGAAAGAATACAGAACAAGGTTCCAACTCCGAATAGTGGTACAAATAGAGACCTGAAAATGACCTGATCAACTTGGATCAAACTGTCATTTATTGCATCATTATCTCATTATTTGAGACTAACCCTTTTCGATTTATAATATATCACTTGATATATTAGCATGTTCATGTCCGGAAGGTCAGTTAAGACATATTAGTATCTGTTATAAGATTCATTCAATTTATTTATGATCATTTTTATGATCTAACGTTAAAAAAATATCAATTATATTATCAAGTTTATACAAAATGTGATTTGATATAGTTCTTTCTGATCTCGAGTTGCGTTCGTTCTTGGTCAATATCGACCCCACAACTATAAAATGTAACTTAGCAAATCAGGCTTGTGTTCTCTTTATAAGATTGCAGCTCATCATAAACAGTCAATCTAGGATACGCTAATACAAAAGTGAGGCCACAAGGGTCCTTTTCCAATATCAAAGGCTATACACTGTTGATTTATGATCAAGCCTAGTTTTCAAATAGATACTACTCATCTATGCATCATACAATGTATAGTTAGATTTAGCTAGTCAGGACCAACAACGTGCTGTATATGATTAGAAACAGACGAAAAAGTAGTAACTTCCCCACTAATTGGGATCCAATAGTACATGACTCGTTATCTATCCTTTGACTTAGTTATCCCTAGCCAACCATAGACATGTAACAACTTATTAGTTCGAGCTAGCAAACTAGTGATTAAATCCGATATTGATTTAAATTAATGCCATTCGGTTTATCATTTTCCACGTGACAAAAGGACAAAAGGCAACAAATATCGTTCTTTGATATTCAGTAATTGAATTAAATTTGGGTTACGTTCACAGAAAAAGACAGAAAAATTGATTAAGTTGGGGAGGTGAAAGCTTACAAAAAATATCTTGACGTATGTAATTGATTGACCGTAACTTGTGATTTCACTATCAATGATGCTTTTTTAATTTTGTCATAAATCATGAAATAGTTGATGGGTGATTAACCACATGATAGCTGCATCTCGGTCTTCCGATTATTGTTAGTATACGAAGTTCAACCTTATAGTCTCATGATCAAATGTTGACACATTTCTGATTATCACTTATTGACAATCTTGCATGTATGCTTGAATATGTTGCACGTATGCTTGAATATGCAAACATCTACGCGCATACGATGTAGTAGTAACACTTTTCCCTTTTCGCACCCTAATGTCTAGTTGTCGATCGACCCTTACACCAAATATGTAATTTAAAGTAAAGTTGTACTAGTGTATATCACTGTAATCTATAGATTACTTGCTATGCACAACATGCACTAGATCCTCTGTTCTTGAGAAAACCACAAAGAAGCACTTTAGAGATCTTTTTGGTAAGAAAATTCATGGAGGAGAGATCAATCGCGATACCTATATTGGTGCCCTTAGACTATAGGCAGTTTCGAGATTCAAACCTTTCAACAAAGCAATCAAGATCGATGATATATCACCTTTTACGTACCATGATCCTCTGCTGTCTTCAAGAAAAACATTAACCGTGATGTTCTTCATCCGTTCTCCATTTCAATTACCTGATGTTCACTCCTGTTGTTTTTGTTATACTCGATAATCATTTTACATATAATTACGTCAGATGATGCGCTTGCTTGTCACAAATTAGGCAACACGACGGTAAATTACATCGATTAATCGAGACATTACATTTTGGAACCATGTTGGCCGGTAGTGTGACTTGGACTAATTTGTATATGATCTTTTGACAATGACGATTAATTGAAGATGAGAACAGCTTTTGTTTGATCATGAAGTGAAATTGCAAGACTAATCGTTGGTTTTCCATGTTCGCAAATAATGAAGATATGGTCATGTCCCTCCTTGCTTTGACTTATCTACATCATGCACACCTTGTTAGTTGATGTCGAGGGTTTTATGCATACGTAGAAGAAACATTTGATTAAGGTAAAATATTCCAAAGCATATGGGTAATACTATATAATTGAATGAAATATTTAGTTATGGAGTTTTAAAATAAAAAAAAATTATAAGTAAAAAAAATCAGATATCTAATAAGCAAATGTCTGATAATGTAAAAAGTCATGTGTAGATAACGCTTAAGTGATGATTTGAACCGTAATTAGACACTTTAAAAAAAATCCTTTCATGATCATTTTTTATGTCATTTTTTCATTTATCCATCATTTATAAAGAAATATGGACTGGTTTTAGAAAAATTTGAAGATAAATTTTTAAATTTTTGTTTATTAAACACCCGTTTTTTTATGATAACCCTATGTATGTCACATTGTCATAGTACCTAATGTTTCGGCTTATCTATTTACTGATAAACAGGTTTGGTAGTAAGAGTGTTATTGTTAGGATTAATCACGAGAAACACGATATAGGGTTTAAACTTTAAGCCGACTCATGGCGACAAGATATTCACAGACCGCATGCAATAGCGAGATATGAAGGATCATATATCATAGTAGTTTGATCAGTTCGCATATCTCATTAAGCAACATACATGTGGAATTTATGATTTACTCAATAAATCAGTGACTAGTGAAAACACCGTAGCTTGCATGCGTAGTCACCATCGGCAAACTATTAGTGAAGATCTCCCCATTGCAAGATTAATAAATACAAGCACATTATGGTCCATAAAATCGATTCACAATTGATATGTTGTGGCCAATCTTGATTCGTGGAAACAAAATTTACACTCAATTATTGGTCTATCGGGTTTACTAGGAGTACTTAATTAGTTCTAGTGGGTTATGATTAATTTACCTTTGATTCTTTACCATAAGAAAACTAAGGTCCCCGGTTAACATCGATATTTCCTATGTAAACTTTTGACTAGTAGAATGAGGATCAACGGTAATGAAAGCCTTGTTTAAAGTCGGTATAAAGAAAACGAAAATTATGCTCGGTCTCAAGTTTTTTTCAATATTAATTACCAAAAAACATGAGCTTTATAATATCGTAGACTATGAGAATGGTCACATAAAAATAATACTGCTCGAACCAAAACATTAATAACATTATAGTTTGCTAAAATGAACGTTATGTTGTAAATATTTTGAGACAATTTACCTTGATCATTGAGAAAAAACTAATAGGTGCCGACATGCACATATTGTGTACTGGGCCGATTTTCGCATTTTCCTTTGGGCCCAATTTTACCTATCCATGATCCAAGTTGGCCCAACTTCTTAATGATCCAGCATCCAAAAGGCGAAAGGCCCAACAACAAGCCATCAGGCCCATCTTCAACATCCTCCAGTGCAGAGGGTAATTTCGCCATTTCACATCCCGATAAACCTTTTCTTGTGTGGATAACACGAGGCGCCATTGACACAGAAACTTGAGAGCTTCAATGGTGAAGAGTTGCAAATAGGCTTCAAAAGTGAACGTCAATGGCGACTTCAATCACCTCTCATTTCCACACCAGGTGAATTACGTGTCTTTGTAAATACCCAATTTTTGAATTTCGATTTCTTGTTGTGTAGGCTGTGTTTTGAGTGTGTGGGGTTTTGTATTGGGGGATTGAATTGGAGTTTGATTGGTGAGGATTTGAGGGAATTTGGTTCTTGGGTTGATGGGTTTGTGTTGATATTGGGTTCCAATGTGGCAAATTATGTGTCTTTGACGATGGAGTTGGATGAGTGGGTTATGCATAGATGAAGGATTTTTGGGAGTGATGACAAAATGGAGGATCATGGCGGTGTCGTTTTCGTGTTCTTGATCTCGTATAATGGGATAGATGTTTGATTTGTTGATGTTGTTTATGATGATTTTGAAACTAGGGCGAAGGATTTGCTTCATTTTGTATTAGGATTCAACAATGTTAGAGTGTTTTCGTGTAATGCGGTGCAATGTGACTAAGAAGCGAAATCGGTAGTAGAGGATGGAATGAAATCAAAGATTGATGGATTATTATTTTGCTCTGTTTTCTAATCGATTTGGATGTGTTGTTTTCCGAAACGAGTTTCACCTACGTGGGCTATCTATGATGATTGTTTCATTTTCGTGATAGGATGATTAATCAGTTTTGGAGCAAATGTGTTAGGCTTATGTTGATGGATCCAACTTCTTTTGGGAAATTTCTTGCAGGAATAGGTTGCAGGAATACATTTTGCCGTGTTGATATAGATCCATTTCCTTTCTTATGGTGAAGCCAGGAGTGTTTGAGGCTAATGGACATTTAAGCTAGTGACTTTCAGGATCCTGATAGCTAGTTAGCTACATATGTCGATAGGCCTTCTTTACCTTGGTGGATGGCATTGTGCATTGAAGTAGTTGAAGTATGATGTAGGTGCCTTCAATTTGGATTTAGGAGACAATCTACTCGTGTTTCTTTCTTCTACTATGCTCACTTTGCCTTGCCACAACTTCTTATCTCTTATTTTTTGGTCTGTGATATGTTCTGCTTGTCTGACCGTAAGTGTCCTGCAAATGCCAAAGAGGATATGGATGGATGCAAATCGAAGGGAATATCATTTGGGGAATAACGACAAGTACTGAGCATGCACATAGTATAACCCTATAAATTTTAATTAGAAACAGGAGACTTGAGAAAATTGTTGTCGCATTTGGATTTAGTTTGCTTGACGCCTATGAGTTAGATTTATCATGATGCTAGGCATATATCTTATCAAGAGGTGAATTCTAATACCTATTTCTTTGACTGCTTTGCAGCAGCTTAAGGTCCTTATTTCCCGGGGAGAAGAATGGACTCTATACATCCACTGTGCGCACCAATCGTATTGCGTTTCCTGGGAAGAATATTGTATGCAAAGAATCAAGAGTTGGGAAAAAGCCCATCACGGTTCCACCTAATGTGAAGATCGTGTTGGAGGAACAGGGCTTAGAGCAGGGCTTAAAGGTAACTGGGCCTTTAGGTGAGATGTCGATCGCTTATCCACGAGAAGTGAAAGTTGAGCAGGAGGAATCCGGAATTCTACGAGTGTCAAGGGCTCGGGAGACGAGGAAAGCAAGTCAAATGCATGGGCTTTTCAGGTATCATAACTTCTGCTCATCGTTGTATTTTCACGCCAAGTTAAAAGCTTCAATCGAACTATCACTTACTGTGATATGAAAATGAAAATCCACAGGACCCTTACAAACAACATGCTCGTCGGTGTGTCCCAGGGATTCGAGAAGAAACTTCAACTTGTTGGTGTCGGATACCGTGCAGTGGTAGAAGACGATGTCCTGGTTTTGAGTCTTGGGTTCTCTCATCTGGTTAAGATGCCAATTCCCAAAGACATGAAGGTGAAAGTAGAAGAGAGCACCATGATCACAGTCAGCGGCTACGACAAGGTTGCCATCGGTGACTTTGCTGCATCCATCAGGAGATGGAGGCCTCCCGAGCCATACAAGGGTAAGGGCGTGAGGTATGAAGGCGAAGTGGTGCGACTAAAAGAAGGGAAAGCCGGGAAGAAGAAAGAGTGAAACTACTGTTTTTTTGTTTCCATGTTTGGAGGATTGGTGAACAGAAGGAAACTAGTTTTCTCAACGTTGGGCTGCTGTGTTTGCATTTCGTTATTGAACAGTGTAAATCATGATTTCATATCCCTGTATTTTTCTCCAGGTTTCAAGTTAAATTATATTTGAGGAAAGATTTCATATTTTGCAATCCCCATACTTTTTTAATATGCTTAAAGAAAATATTCCAATTCAGATTTATTTTATATTTTATTAATTTTATAATCTTGATTATTAGATCTATTAGTATAACCGTATCTGATGATAAACCTCGTACATTGTCTTCCTCTCCATTCTTGATTCCTCAGCAAATAGCTCCGGAGTTCGCAAACCCTCCAAACATGGCCACAGAAAGATGCCGGTGCCATGCTGGCAACGCCTCCACCCCTCCGGCAAGAGAGTTCACAGCAGACCTATCGGACGAACTCATCCACTCCGTCGTCCACAAACTAACCCTGCGTGAAACTGTGCGAGGCACTATGTTATCTCGAAGATGGAGAGAACTCGCTTTATCGTCTCTCCTCGAATCCAATGGCCTTGATCTTAACAGCGCCTCTATTATCGGAACCAATGACAACTCGTTGTCATGCTCGGACCATTGCCTTCGTCGTTTACTTCGTTGGGGAGAAACCAACGTCGGTGATCCTTGTTGTTTTAGTAATGATTTGTCGAGGAAGGAGAAGTTCGTGAGGGCAGTGAATCTGCTGTTAGATTGTCTACGGAGATATTCGGATGAGTTTAATGTGAAAGCCAGAGCGAGGTCGTTTCACGTTGAGTTTTGTCTCGGATCCCAGGTGGATCGAGTTTGTGGTGAAAGGACTTGGCGTCAAGGAGCTCTGTCTTCAGTTGAAATGCGGTGGTGCTTCGTTTCAGGACCTAATGGTCGCGAGGGACGATATTGATAACGATGAGGATAGGTTTGTCCTAAGCAACAGCAAGATTTTTTTTATCTCCATTCCAATTTAGAAGGACTTCGGTTAACAGGGTGTGCTACGGGGGAGAATTTATTTCAAGATCATCGACCACGGTTCAAGTCGTTGAAGAAATTGAACCTGTCGCATATGCGACTGGGGAGTTATGATATCGGGAGCATGTTTAGTTGTTTCGCAAATGTCGAGACTCTGATATTTTTCAATTGTTCGCTTCCCGAGGAACTGTCCCTTGGTTTACTGCCGTCTCTCAAGGTTTTTCAGCTTTTTCGTGGCTGCGGGATAAAGAAGCTCAAGTGCTCGAACTGAAGTGTCTACATGCTCGTTTAGGGAGGAAAGGAGTTCATTATATGTTTAATGTTGGGTTGAAGGGTCTGCCAAAGTTGAGTTCATTGGATTTACATGTCGTCGAAACAGATTTTTTTGAGTTCTGATAACAATCTTCTGAGCTTCTCTTTCGACGATTAATATTCGATCTTGTTAATTTGTTGGCTGGTTGATGATTTCTGATGTTTCCGTTCTGTAGTTCCACTGCCTACCGGATTTGGTACCGGGCTTAGGAAGCATTACGAGTTTGGAGCTGCAGCTACCGGATCGAGTGAGATTTGATGCACGGAAAATGATTAATCTCCTTGGAGCCTTGCCAAACCTGTGCGGCTTGACGCTATATGTGAGTGATTCTACTTTGACTCATCATCTAGTATATATCCTGTTTTTAATCATGATAAAGGTGATCACTCTATGTCTCTAAAACACAGCAATTGCTTTGTTCGACGGCGGATATTGTTTTTAGATTATAAATTTGCATTATAGTTTCTCAGCAGACTTGTTTTTATCATATTCTCAGACTGTTTTGGTTATTTTACCCTTGTTATACCAGGAGCAGGTGTTATTTTACGATGGCTTGTTCCCACTTTCTGAAAACTCGTTCCAGTTTTGGATAACTTCTAATCTCAACTTAACTTGTACTCTAATTGCAGATGAATGTCGGGAACGATGATGTACCTGAAAGGATAGAATATGGTCATCCCGGTATCCATTGTTTAGGGAATGTCGAGATGTATGTATCTAAAGCGACCAAGAGCCTACTTCAGTTCATCATTTGTTTGCTAAAACATGCTACCGTTCTCAAGAGATTAAAGTTCAAGTCTTTCTCAAAATCATATGACAAAGGAGACCTTGAAGTGATTTCAGTATTGCGAGAATTTTCCGGGAACGTTGTAGTTCTCTCATGAGAAGAGATTTCAGTTGCGAGCATTCGGTTGGATCATTGATCTAATTTTATCCCTTGACTCCATACTTCTGATGATTTAATATCTCATTTGCTCAGTAGCTGGTCATATTATGAAGTCAACCAGCTTGTAGATCTTATTTGATATGCATATTGGATAAATAAATGGATTATTGGTTTTTTCAGCTATCATACGAGAGATGACGGATCATGTAATTCATGACGACAACGGTTGGTGGCAATGACGATTGGTGAAGGCGGCAGGTGGCCGGTCAGGTGTCAATGGTCGACACGGTGGTGGTAGCACATGGGAGGTGGTTATGGTTGTTACGAACGGGTACGTTAATAATAAACACAAATAATAATAAGTGCGGAAAAATAAATGAGACAAAGAATTTTACGTGGAAACCCTTGCGGGAGAAAACCACGGACGGTCGCCGACGACGAAGAATCCACTAATAAAAGGAGGAGATACAAAAAGAAATACACTAAACAAATCTCTTAAACCCTCAATATATTTTTGTGGGTATGTGTGAATAGTATTTCCACTTTTCTTTTCTCCACTCAAACCTCACTTTACCAAAATCCTTTCTATTCTCCCTTGCCGGGCTCCTTTCTTTCACCAAAACCTTCATTTTCTCTTCTTCAATCTTCGCGACTCTCTCCAAATTCTTGTCTGCAATTTTCGTCTTTCTCTCATCTCGTATTTATAGCAAATGAATCATAATCAGGAGGAAGAGGGGTGTAAGTTTCCTCCGCCTGATAAAGACAAAGGCGGCTGGATGAGGATAAAGGCGGCGGCTAGTGGTGCTGGCGGCTGGTCAAAAGCGGTGGCGGCTGATCAAAGGCGGCTTGAGTCACCATCAACAATGGTTTCGTCTATGACATAGTCGATCAGCAATCCCAAGATCACATACATCTCTGCTGCTTCCAGTTCTTTTCATGGTTGATCTTACAATCCCATACACATTGAGCATGCAAGCATGCATATAAAGCTCTTAAAATACAGCAGTCTGTTGAATTAATATGAGAAAAAGGGAATGATTTTGATACAATCATGTTAGTTGTAACAAACTGCATCTTGTATTGGCTGCAATAAATTGCATCTTCTTTCAATACTCTGCATCTTAGTTATTGTGAACTCTAGACCTAACTTAAGTTTTAAGGTGCAGTGCACATGAGAAAGGATGCAATGCACGGATAGCTAGATGTGTTTATTGCGGTCATGCTAATTGATTTTAATTAGTCTCATGATTTGAATCAAAATTCTAATAGTCTGCTTCTTTATTCATATACTCCCTCCTTGTAAAAATAAACGTAACAATTATCTTTTTTTTTGATATGTCACAGTAATTATAATATATCCGAATTTTTTATCTAAAAAATATATAAAATCAATCAAATTCAACTATAATATATAAAAAAATAATATTTTTTTCTTCATCAAATTTCATAAAAATTCAATACATAAAATCTTATGATGATCAATTTATTCCATTTATTCTGAAATGAAAGGAGTATAATCTTATAACCAAATATAAACCAAATCCCCTTTGGCAATGACAACAATATCTATAGTGCCATGAACAAAAAATGTTGACCAGCTTTATTCATGATGATATTGATCAGTTTTAAGTTCAACCAAACACCCACCTAGTCCATTCAAATTAAAAAATGTGGGATTACTTAACCCAAAAAATGAAAAAAAATGTAGAACACCTTTACTCTCAAGGTTTGTCACACACATAACATCTGCGATCCTGCCACACAACAATGAGCCAAGTTCCGTTACTACTCAAAACGATATGCTTGACACAAGATACTGCAGACACTTGCAAAGTCATAATCTACAAACAGCATAATTCACATTCTTGTTTTCATACATGCAGCAACTCTTATTACGCAACACACTCAATATCTTGTCGAAATAGAGAAAGAGAGGTCGTCGTTGCCACAACCAAAGCATATCAAGGTCATCACGAACTCTTCAACTGGTTCGCCATGCTCCTGATTACGTAGGGTAGAATACCACCATGATTGAAATATGCCAGCTCTATCTGCAAAAATGCAACGGAAAACGTACATAATCATCAGTGGAGACAACAAACGCACATGGTTAATATACATTTAGTGCAGTTTAATCCACATGAAGTTGGAAACAAAAAGAAGACAACCCAGAACGTCGAAGTGGATATCAAATACTAGTGTGTACAATGTCGTGAGTGTTATCAAGTGTACGGTGTATCGTGATCAGATGCTACATCAACGAAATGCCATCCAACTAAAAAATTCAATCTCGTTCTTGCTAGAAAGTGAATTGATAAGAATCAAGAGCACCACCTTATCAACAACTAATCACAAGAATTTTGACCTGGTCATGAACGTATAACCTATGAGTTCATGAAAGATGTGATAACCTGGTCAGTGAGGGTCACAGAAGCCACAGCGGCAACAGTTCATATGACTTATACCAGCCTATCAATCAGCAAAGAACACGAAGGAAATTGCATGTTCATACATCTCACAAATATACTTTCACGACTTCTGTGCTATCGGGTCCTCTGGATTCTAGAGGAGTATCGATCACCAAATATGCGTCTACACTTGCAGCGAAAAAACCAACATGATGCAGCAGTTACCACAGCACATATAAAGCTAAGGTCATATTCTGATTCCATCAGGCAAATATGCGAGCCAGACTTAGGTTGTTCCTACTTTACTAGTTCAAAATAGTTTGTTTCTACCACAGAAGCATCAAACTTTGTAAATCGGAAAGGAACACTGACAGTATCAATAATTGTTTTAGGTGTGGTGAAATGAGCATTGTGGAACAGTTGGGGATACATACCTCTGTGTCCAAACGAAGTTTGCAGGTAAACGATTTTCCATCACTAGTTCGGACAGTAACCTCTTGGCCAGGCCTAATATCTTCTATTCGAGCTGGAAGATCGATGGAATACCGTTCATAACCAGTCAGTCCTAAGGTATCAGCGTCCTCATCAGGCTTGAAGCAGATGGGGATGATTCCCATTCCAGCTAAGTTGCTGCGGTGGATGCTCTCAAAGCTTTTGGTGATTACAGCTTTTATGCCCCGTGGCCAAACAAGTATATTCATGAGAATAAAGAGAGGAAAGGGGTAAAGAACTGCAAAGGGGAAAAATTAGCAGTCACCTGCAACATGGGACCTTTAGTGGCCCAATCTCAGGAGCTTCCGGTTCCATACTCTGCTCCAGCAAGGATTATGGTATCTTGCCCAGCAGCCTTATATCTCTGGTAATCATAAAAATGATCTAGTAATTACTCTTCGCAGCCAGGTGACCACGTTTGATACAAAAGACAAATCAATAATACTAAAGCGCAGCAGGATCAAAAGCAAAACAACCCACTGCTTCTGACGCGAACAATGGACTATGATAATAGCTTGTGTTCACATGGACAGAATCTACAGATACGAAAGGGACGAAAGCTTTTTATGTAACAGCAGCACGGGATGGCTACCATTGCAGCCTCGTAAACGGAAAGCTCCTCTCCTGTCGGGATGCGAATAGTTTTTGGCCCCGCTACACCATTCATGAGCTTGTTAACACGGCGGACATTAGCGAAAGTTCCCCGAGCCAACACCTCATCATTCCCATGTCGGCTTCCATCAGAGTTGAAGTCTTTCCTGTCTACCCCGTGTTCCATTAGATATTTAGAAGCAGGGCTATCGTTGTGGATGCTACCTCCCGGCGATATGTGGTCTGTGGTAATGCTATCTCCAAAGTACAACAAGCAGTAAGCATCTTTCACGCTATGAGGCCCATGAGGATCCATGGTCATGTTCTTCAAAAAAGGAGGTTCCTGAATATAAGTCGAGTTGGGGTCCCAGGAATATCGGGGAGAAGCAGGGTCTGAGAGTTGATTCCACAAAGGGTTGCCTTTGGTTATGGCTTCATATGTACTCTTGTACATATCAGTCAACACACTTGATTGTTGAACCTACACAGTAAATTCACCGAGAGGTATGTAAGTCGAGGTATAGACCAGGAGAGTCCTTAGGAAGAGAGGAGGTGCATAAGATTCATCTATGAGCAATAGTTGGCCAGATACAGTCGACAGCTGTTCTGTTCAAGCTGAGTCATACCTGTGGACCAAATATTTTGTTACAACTCCAGAGCCTGGTGCAAGGCTTGTCTTTATCCAAGGCTTAACCTGCCAAATATTTGAATTTTTTTTCGGAGGAGGGTTAACGGAAGGAAGAAAACTAGGTTAGCTTTCTGATGAATGTGACAAGTATGAAAGATTCTGACTACCTAACCTCCAATGCAAGTTCACAAGCCTTCTTAGCAACAAGACCCGCCCCCAGCATAACAGTAGCATTTGACGTATTTGTGCAGCTTGTTATTGCAGCAATAACCACACTTCCATGCTTCAGCTCCGCAGGTTGACCATGAAACTCAAAATTTACCCCTTTTTCCTGTTCCTCCTTTGGCACTGAGAAGCCCTGCATCCGAACCAGGCTTACTAAGTGTCAATGTCCGACCAATTGATAGATATAAGACATCAGGCACAAGACATGCATAAATTAGCTCGATAGCTCGAGAATGTCAGTATGTCTGTTTCCTTCCCTTTTTGTTGGGTGTGATGACCTTAACTAAAGAAGGCAGTTTGGAGAGCTGACATAGGGCATGAACATATAAAAAACACACTATGCCAAAGAACATAAAAAGAAGTCCAAGTTATGAAGTTTAAAGGCACCTTAAAGCCAACGTTCTGATCCAGACAAGAATGCCAGTCGGCCTTCATCTCTTTTAAAGGAACGCGATCATGAGGCCTGCAAACCAAACATCAAGATATCAGAAGTCTCCAATAAATGATAACCAGCCAGTCAGTAACAGTAGGAAGAAACAGCCAACAAGTGCATACAAAGTACAAACCTCTTGGGCCCAGAAACACAAGGTTCAACATCTGCAAGGTCTAGATGCAAGTATGAAGAATAAACCCTTTCTTGCTGAGCCTGAAAACACGCAACATCAAAATAAGCCCAGGGTCCAGATGCAGAGTAAAAATCATAACTTCGAAAAAGCCAAAGGAGAGTGAAAGATTCTAGACCTCATTGTGATCGACATACATTTCATTTGCACGAAGATATGCTTCGATCATGTCCACCTACAAGATTGAGAGAAGATTATTTTTGTGCTTTGGCTATTGAGAACTGATATATTGGTGTCTGCCACACTTACAGATTCATCACTTCGCCCAGTGAACTTAAGGTACTGGAGGGTAACATGGTCAACTGGAAAGAATCCCATTGCACCACAATCTGGAGAGATATTGGCAATGGTTGCTCTGTCAGCTAGTGAAAGTTCACTAAGATCGTCTCCTGAAGCAGATTCAAAATGTTGCAAATTTCACATCATTCAATATTAAGAATCAACAGCAACTATAGGGTTATTTTGATCAACATGACTTACCGTAGAACTCGACAAATTTACCAACTACCCCATGCTTCCTCAACATCTGTGTCACTGTAAGGACCAAGTCAGTAGCTGCAACACCATTTTGCAATTTCCCGGAGAATTTGAACCCAACATCTCCAGGCAAAACCAAGCTCATCGACTGCCATCACATGAATAAAAATCACCTTTGAGAAGCAGACGATAGCAAGCAAGCAAAAACTTGGCTTTACATATTTTGCATGGTGAAGCGCTTCTGATTTAGATAAAGATTACCACCTGGCCAAGCATAGCAGCCTCGGCTTCAATACCTCCAACTCCCGAACCAGCAACCCCTAATCCATTTATCATAGTTGTGTGGGAGTCAGTTCCTATAACGCTATCAGGGTACAAGATGCCATTGGTGTTGAAAACAACCCGTGCAAGATACTTGAGGTTCACTTGCAATGTTCATCACTTTACTCTCACAATGAAATTCAATTTATCCTTCGGACTAAGTAAAAGAAAATGCATGTTCCATCTACTACACATCACACTAAAATGCGGATACAAAGCACGACAAGGTTCACCGGTAGTCTCATGAGTATGACTATGGCTATACCAGAATTTCAGCTAGAGTTTGCAGAACAAAACCTGATGCACAATTCCAAAACCAGGGGGAACAACCAGCATGTTCTCAAATGCAGAGGATCCCCATTTGAGAAAAGCATATCTCTCATAATTTCTCTTGAATTCAAGATTCATGTTTTCCTGTGCTGCATTTTTTGATCTAGTAACATCAACTTGAACCGAATGATCAACAAGAAGGTCCGCGGGAATCTGCAAGGAAGAATTTTCTTTGTTACGGACTAAGAACGTTTACACTGCAGCTTTTGTACCACAAAAGTCAAACACCAGTAAAAGATCCGATGGACAAAAAGGAAAACAGAATCAACTATCTTCATATCCAGAAGCAACATAGTAGTTATCTAAATGTCAAAAGCACAGAGTCACACAACGACAATCTAGTACTTGTAGATATGAGGTACAGATTGCAGCAAGACGAAAAGACATCACACTAGAGCATCAATATACCAAAAGAAAAATTCGAGACAAGATTGCTTGTAATGGCCATGGCCTTCTTGTCTAATTATCATTTTAAAAAAATCAATATTGTGTCATGACACCATGTGCATATGGAAGAAAAATATCATAACACAACAAAGTACCGATGGGATGGGTTGATCTTGTTACGGTCTTCCCCGAGCTTGTGCATGGCGTCCCCCAACAAGCCAAGTCAGCAACAGCAGGAACACCAGTAAAATCCTGGGAAACAAAATGAAGTTAAGCAGTGTGAAAAAAAAAATCTGCACAAGAACTCTAGCTGGCTTGAAAGGAATGTCCACTTCCTTCGGATAATTGTTTTCCCAATCAAGAATCTTTTCAACATCCTTCTCTTTAACCAAGAAGTTATCACAATTCCGTATTGTAGATTCCAGGAGGATCCTGATGGAATAAGGTAGCTTTCCTGTCAAGAATATGCAGTCACAGATATTAGGCATGAAATCAACACAGTTTAGAAGCAAAGGAGAACCCAATTACCCAAGCTATGATTTACGAATACACAGATGCATGCAAACCAATGTGTATAAGGCACACAGATATATCATGACTTACAGGACGAGGATCTGATAGTAGATCTTTCTCATACAATAAAAAAATCGGAAATTTGGATGACTCATCCTTGAAATCCAACGTGGAAGTTGAATAATTACCGATCCTTGGATCATCCAAAGGAGGTAGGCTATAGTACTTCCCAAATTCTCCACCTTCTGGGTTCGGAAGACTACACAGAAGTCCCTTGAAAGGATTCCCAGAAGCTGAAAACACAGGCAAATTGCCACAAGGAAAGCTTGCTTGGCCATACATCTAATCTAGCCCTAAAGAAAGGATTAAGACCAGTCGAGCCATCATTTTCTCGAGGGGGGCTTAGAAACAAAAATTCACAAGTAAACCAAATCAATACGCTACTGCAAACTCGAACATCAATAAGCAGGATTCTTCCTTAATTCTTTTCCTATTTCCTTTTCCTAAGAGGAACTCCGAAACTCACAAGCGGAGTGTAAAATTAAGAAGCCTTTATCTTAAGACAATTCACATTGATTAACGTACTGCTTTTGCTAAGGATGAAACTTCAAGAAAAACCAGGGCAGGAAGATTTCAAATTCATACCATACTACAGGAGTGCGAGAATACAAATTCCTTCCATTACAAGGATAACAACAAACCAATCGTTGATGCCGTTACAATAATAACGATATTGGAAAACAAGTGTTGTTATAACATAAAAGCAAAGCAAACCCTGATCACACAATTAGGAGAAAGAACGACTTATCACTGAGCAATACAATTACTTCAACTTTTCTATTTTCTGCTCATTTGATTTTGAAATCTATAAACAATGTCGATCAATGCTGAAGAAACAAAACACAGAAACACGAAACAGAATCGTTACCAAACATGAACTGAAATTTCATCCATATATATCACAAGACGTATTCCGAACTATTCCAAACCAATAAGAACAAAAGCAAGCAAACTCACATAAATCGAAACCATGAATTTCGAAATCGCTCACCCATGGTAACAATCTCCCACACAAAAGCAACAAAGACGACGAAGTAGACGAAATCACTCACCCGAGGCGAGAATCGGCAGCTAATCGGCGAAGAAATCGAACAGATGGGAACTGAAAAGCAGCGTGTGTTGCTGTGCATCGAGCATGTGTACACGTACATGGCGATCGCTGATTCGAACCAGAGCGTTCAAAAAATTTTGGCAGCGAATGTGTTTTGAATTTATCTGTCGAATGAAGCCTAATGAACTTTATGACCTAAATTTGAAATCTATGGGTAACGACTTAATGTTAGAATCGATGTAAAGTAGTGGTTTCATGTTGTGTAACTTTGTGTTGAGTGAGATCGTGAGTCACGGAGCAGATATTTGCTGACAACGCTTAACATTTCACTATTTTATTTTGATCTCACATTGACTCTGGTCTTTTGTGCAAAACGAAGGGTGAGTCAGGTTATTTTGGGATCCGGATTCCCAACCGTGGGATTTTATCTTCTTCTGTATTATTTATAGACCATTAAATTGAGATCTGATTCAAAAAATTGAAAAAACCATGAAAAAAAAAAAAGAAAAAAAAAACTACATGGTATTGTGTTGTACAAGATACTGCAGTCGCGGATCCTGCCCCGTTATTTTGTCAAATCTTTATCATACCTGTTTTAATTACACTTTTAAAATTTAAGAGTCTATTTGACAATCGTTTTTAGAATTTTAAATTCTGAACGTGAAAAATCATTCTTATTTGATTATTTTTTTTCCCAAAAAGGTGGTACTTTTGTGTTTTTGTATCTAACTATTCGAACTTTGAAAATAATCATATAACCCGTATATTTTAAATAAAATTATAAATTTGGCATATTATCCCTTGAAAAATGTTCCTTTTTTTCTTTTATTTTTTTTAGAGAACCTGAAAAAAGATCATCAAAAGAGTTTATATGTTATTTTCTAAGTTAAGCGGGTCATGTGCAAAAGGATAAAAAATTAAAAAAGTTAAATGCACCTTTTCCTTTTAAAAAATATCCCATTAAAATTCCCAAATTTCCCTTCTTGTTTTTTTGCTGCTATGAAGTAAAATAAAATACAGATCGTCATTTTGACACAAGTGTAACATTAATAAGCACCTTAATTTACCACACTCAAAACATAGTATTTTCAGCTATTATTTACCAAACACTAAAATGCTTCTTTTAATTTCACAATCTATCCTTTGTGATTATCAACCATAAACATCTTTAAACATTTTCATTCAACCCAACCAAACATACCCAAGATTTTGCTCAATCTCTCTCTCTCTCCCTTTCCATAATTTCCGCTCTGTTTTTTCCCGGAGTTGTTTGTGAAATCTATAATTTTATTAGGAAAATGGATTATGTCATGATATATTTAAATTTAGAGATTTTTAAATATAATTACCCCAAATCTTAAGAATGTATAAAAAAACCACTTCAAATCTTCATTTTTACAAAAACACTATCCAAATCATATAAAATCTTCAAAAACACTACTCAAATCATATGATTTTTTAAAAAGACTATTCAAACCATATGATATTTTTAAAATAATTATTATCATTAGCAAAATAGTTATTTTGAATGAATTTTTTAAAATTTTTTTCTTATCCAATCTTTTCATCAACCTAGATTCTTCATCCTTTTGTATGAAAACTGTTGTTTTCCCATTATATTTTTATTTTCGTCAATTTTTTTGTTTCTCAAATCTTAGTTATCTTATTAAATTTTTCTAATTCGACTATTCAAATCATAATGATCGTTATTTTGGGTG
Organism: Drosera spatulata; assembly: GCA_035668315.1. NCBI lineage: Eukaryota > Viridiplantae > Streptophyta > Magnoliopsida > Caryophyllales > Droseraceae > Drosera > Drosera spatulata. The sequence continues at coordinate 22,170 of JAOVYX010011863.1, forward strand.
TTGTAACGTCCCGAGATTCACGTCATGTGGCACGTGTCGTTATGCCATCAAGAACCCGCTTCAGAACAAGGCTAAATAAACCAAACGGGTTTAAAGATATAGAGAGTCAAGAAAATTACCTGTAATGCTTCCATTTATACTGTTTAACTGTTGCGAATTCAGTTTACAATCGTAGGACGGAAGCCATTAAGTTACACAATTTGTGGCATGACTAGTACATCACATGTATTACATATTCAAAATAATCATAGTTTCATTACAACATTTTCAAAAAAACACATAAGGGACTACAGTCTTCACTGATTAGCTGGTAACTCACCTGCAAACGGAATACATAACCCGTGAGTACGAAACTCAATAATCTAGAGTATATATCTCATATTTGTAGGGTACTCCCCCGACTATGACGAATCGATGAGTACCAATGAAACCGCTGCATGCATGTTAAGAGGATGGGGGCTGTTCAACGCTCCTTAACTAGTTTCAGTTCACCCGGGACGATGACTCAAGAAGTTTGGATAGAGTTCAGTCCCTAGGACTTTCACTTGACATTCGATAGGTTCTAAGAAGGGACGCCAAGTACAACCTTCTTCCCAAGAGTTTCAGTAAAGGGAGATGATGGCAGTGCCGAGCTTAATCTCAAAAACTCTTTTAGGAAAGTATGACAGAAGACTTGACTGTTCATAAACCATGTACAGTGTTCAGCCTTTATATTTGATTAGGTATTCATTGTTGGTTTGCATTTCATTTATTCGTATATCTCGCAGTATAAATCCCAACTCGTTTCAATACTTCCTTAGGCACGCGTTATGATGATTTCATTTAGCGCTATTCATGCATTATATATACGCGCTTGGGTTAACCCTTCACGACGAATGTGTGCTACGCTCACCAAGGACGGGGGTCCCGTTGAAAAAAAAAATGAAGAGGTGAATTAGACTTTGTGACGACAGACTTCTGGTTTAAAGTGATTCAACAGACTGCAGTGGTAGACCAAAGGTGTTCAAACAGACTTCTGTGATTGGAACAGACAAAGACTAACAGACATTGTAACAGACAGGGGCTAACGGACTTCTGTCAAACAAAAACCAACAGACTTCTGTCAGACAAAGGCCAACAGACTTCTGTCAGACAAAGGCCAACAGACTTCTGTCAGACAAAGGCCAACAGACTTCTCTCAGACAAAGGCCAACAGACTTCTATGATTGGGGATTTTCTGAAATCCTCCATTATCGTCAATTGTTTGGATTTCATCTTTAAAAATTTCTACATTCTCTATAATTTTTATGAGTTTTACAGATGCTTTCATTCTTCCTTTTATCCGTAAGAAATTTTACATTTGTCGTGCACGAAGTTTAAATTTGTTTCTAGTCGGAGCTATAGTCGCGGGGGCAACCTCTCTCCCGTCGCGGGTGCTACGGTGCCGATCGTTTACAGGCAGCAGTTTTTCTCCCCCAAACACATACGACTCCCTTTCAATCATATCACCAACGAAAAAAATATCATCCTTCATGCATATAACTTCTCATAATGATACAAAAGCACATGAATAGAAAATAAGCTCGTGAACGAAACATAAACGGATAGATCGGGTTAGGTTACCTTAATCGTGTTCGTTTTCTTTCGACTCAGCCTCGCTGCTGTCCTCCGTCCCCTGATCACGTCAAGCTCTTCATCTCGTTGCCGCTGTGTCCTTTCCTCGTCGTCCTAGCAGCTGCTGCTTGTAAGGCGACAATGACGAAACTCATACGTTGATGATGGTGCGATGATGGTGATGATAGAGTGACGGTGGTTACGGGATGGTGTGGTGTTTGGTTGGTGATAGATGACGATGTTAGATGGTGGTTTGCAAAGTGATGGAGGAAGAAGATGCGTGTGGTGGTGGTGATTCGGGTGAGGTAATGATGAGCTGATCTTGCGCGGCTGGATTCCTGGTGGGCGGAGGTGATGCCGTGCCCAGGCACGATTTCGACGGGTAGATTGCAGGAGATTGGAGGAAATGACGGTGGAGTGATTTTATTTAAATGCGTTTCCTCATTTGATTTTTATCAGTCTATTTTTATTGATATTTTGTTTTATTATTTTATCGAAAATATACTCGCAATTAGAATAAATTATTTCTAACTTAACGACGTTCGTTTGGATAAAAATCTCGAATGTTTCCGGGACCGTATTTTATTAACCCAAATACAAATATTATAACGTTATAACGTTATGTTATAACGTTAAAGCTACCTTATATTCAATACGTACGTTTATTAAACACGTACGTTACATCATTATAACGTTATGTTTAACGATGCGTATTCGTTATATTATTTATAGGTTCGTAAAGTTTTGTTAAAATATTATGCATTCGTTATTTTATTCGTACGTTTATCGATTATATAACGTTATATTTAACGTTATATTCTTTAATATATATAACGTTTCGTTTAATGTTACATTATACGCTCATTCATTAATATATTGCATATTTTTAAAATCAAATTTTTGGGTTATTACATCATCCCTAACTTCTAGAAAGTTTCGTCCTTGAAACTTCTCTTTTAGTGCGGTTTTGGACGTTAAATTTTCATGAAATTTTAGGGGCATTACAGGTGTAGAGATGAAGATTTTAAACAAGGAGAAAAGAAAAAACGTAAAAAATTCTTAAAGTCGATGGATTCACTAACGACAACACCTATTATGTAAATTTCATATGATTTTGATAATATTTTTATAAATATGAAGATTTGATGTGTTTTCTTGCAAATTCCTAATGTTTGTGGTGGTTATATGTAAAAATCCTTTAAATTTAAGTGAGTTTGGCAAATGTTAACGACCAAGATTAAAAAATTATGATGAATTATTTAAAGGATGAATTGTTTGAAAGTTTATAATGTAAGTTTTTCTTGGTTTTCATTTCGATTTTTACAGTTCATATGTCCAAAATTACAGTGCACATGAGTATGATATACAATTCAAAAGTCATTATTTACCGTTCACAAAGCGAAATGAGGACTGAAAAGTAAATGAAAGTTCCATTTGGATTTTTGCCCAATTTATCTTTTAATTAATTAGGACCAACACCTCAATTAATCGGTGAATTTATGGCTAATCATACATAAATTTATGTGTGTCAACATCATCGGATCTCTAAACAATGGTTAAACTTAAAAGCTCATTTTTGTATTGAATGAAGAAAAATAAATGGAATTTTAACATCAACTATTTATCTCGAGATTTAATGATCTAACCATAAAAACGTTATATGTGAATATCCCCAAATCCTTTTTCCATAACATTTAGACAGTTCATATTTATTGACATAAAGTTTGACTTGTATCGTGGAATGATCAAACATTATTTTTTATAAAATTATCTAAATGTCAATAATAATTTACGTCATATAATTCAGATTACGAAACAATGACATAGTTTTGATGTAAATAGTCAAACAGAATTCGTTGTAATCCAAAAAGGTAAAAATGTAAACCAAACAAAGTTTGTCCGAATCAAAGTTTATAGGAAGTTTGTCTTGACAAACTCCCACTGATAACATTATATCGTCTCGTGTCAATCAAAGTTTGTCTTCACAAACTCCCACTGCTTTGTTCGATGTAGATTGCGATTCGATGATGTTTGTGTTGCTTTGTTTGCTATAATTTTTTTCTGAATGCCAATGTAGCACGCGTTCTGTTTAGTGTAGTTGTTTTCCGATCGAGGAAGTTACTCTTGTTCTGTTAGGTGTAGATTCCGATTTGATGAAGTTTGTGTTGCTTCGTTTGTTATTGATTTCCGAGTCCTGGTTGATGAAGTATGTGTTTTTCTAGTATAGTTACTTTCCTATTGATGAGGTTAGTACTGTTCAGTTTGATGTAGATTCCAGTTAGATGAAGTTTGTGTTGATTTGTTTGTTGTAATCGATTTGGGAGTTCTGATTGATGATGTATGTATTGTGTTTAGTGTAGTTACTTACCGATCGATGAGATAGTTTAGTATTGATCAGTTTGATGTAGACTCCAATTAGATGAATTTTGTGTTAGTTTGTTTGTTGTATTTGATTTCGGAGTTCTGATTAACGAAGTATGTGTTTTGTTTAGTGTAGTTACTTTCCCATTGATGAGGTTAATATTGTTCTGTTTGGTGTAATTGATTTCCGAGTTCCAATTGATGGAATATGTGTGCTGTGTAGTCTAGTTGATTTCCGATTGATGTAGGTTGTAAGTTGTTTTCAGATTGATGTAGTGTGTAAGTTGATTTGGATTGATGAAGTATGTAAGTTGATTTCGGATTGATGTAGTATGTGTTGTCTGTTTAGTGTAAGTCTCAACGGATTGATGTAGTATGTGTGGTCTGTTTAGTGTTAGTCTCATCATTATCAAGGTGTAAAACCAGGTATTCTGTTTAGCGTAGTTGATATCCGGTTGATATAGTGTGTGTGGTATGTTTAATTAGTGTAGATCTCCTCAAGGTTTATAAGAGGTATTCCATATAACAATAAGAACTGCTGGTCAGAGACTGTATCTTGGATTTTATTCCATGAGATTCAGTTTATTTTTACTCTTGACAGGGAGCTTGAACGAGAAAAGGCTCATTTTCTCCTGAAGTGCATCTCGATTGAAGAAAAGGTGTGAAATAGATTCTTCATTTTTTATGCCCACGGGGTATTTCTAGTTGAAGAACATGTAATTTAATTTTGTATTAGTGTTCTTTGGTAGTATATTAATCGCTCCATTTATTGTAGCTTTCTCCCTCTCTCCCCCCTCCCTCTTTTTGATGAAATGTTTTTTTTTTTTTGACGAGGGTGTCCGGGCCAGCTTGCGCGCACCTCGACTAATCCCCCGGACACTGCTAAGATGCCCCTCCCACCAGCATCGGGTAAAGCTTTAACCGAGGTCAACGGACGTGGTCAACATGGATTTTGAGGTTAGTGCCCGGATGTCCGGACCAGCTTGCGCGCACCTCGACTAATCCTCCGGACACTGCTAAGACGCCCCCCACCAGCATCGGGTAAAGCTTTGACCGAGGTCAACGGACGTGGTCAACATGGATAAGATTAAGTCGAACACCACTAGATCAATCCAGGTTGCTTTCACCGATGAAATGTTGCTTTCTCTTTTATTGCTGCACTAATCATTTGCAGGAAGGATCTCAAAGAAAGACTGGATAAGAAAATGCAAATGGGACCTACTACATTCAATAAGTATGCTAAGAATGAATGGGATAAATTGAGCCCTAAGGTACTGATGGTTTTGAAGTATATCTTTATTTCTCCACAAAATCCTTCAAATTTGAGTTTTATGACTGTTTTTCCTACAGGAACAGAATGGATACTCTAAAAGGCTGAAGTACGAGCTAAAACACTATGGACCCCGCCTTTGGGAATATAGGAAAAGCACAGGGGAGATTTGTTCTATCAGGGTCAACACGGTGGCAATGGAATATCTGGAAACTGTCAAGAAAGGAGAGAAGGAAAAGACTTGGAAGGTCATCGAAGAACAGGCCTACGATACCTTCAGGATAGAAATAGAAACAGAGCTCTTGAAAACCTTGCCGAAAACTGTGTTTGTTGTGTTGACGACACATGTTGACACAAAGGATATTCTCCCCGGCGAATAACAACCTTTTACGTAATCTGTGGTAACAACATGTTGATGAAAACTGTGCTAGAAATGTTTTATACTGCCATTCATCTTGTGGGATCGAGATGTGGTGCGTAAAAGAGAAATTAGTGACATCAATGTCCGTTATGCCGGAGAGTGGTGCTTCATGTGGTTGGAACTTGAAACTTTACCCTGTGATTACAGTTCTGCAAGGTTACATGACTAGTAATCTTAAATGGTGCTCATGAATTTCCGAGTACTATTTTGATCTAAAGGATTAAGCTGGCTATAGACTGCTGGATGCAGATTTCGTGGATGGAATGCTCGGCATCAGTTTAAATCTGCACAATTCCGCTTGTGGTTCTCATGGAGAGCAAGGTGATCATGCTAACAAGATCAAGTTTGTCAGAGCAATGAATCAGTTTCTGGAGTTCTTCCGTAAAATATGCTGCAAAGATGATGGGGATTTTCCTGTGAGAAAGCCTGGCGTTGTGTGTTTCGCTGTTCAGTTTTGTCTAGACTCAGATTTTTCCTCGGATATTGACAGATGGGTCGAATTCGCAACAAGATTTCTCCAGGTTTATGCATTCTTTCTTGAATTTCAGTGTGATGTTGCTATTCATCAGTATATCTTCTTTGATGATCCAGCCGTCATAAAGAACAGCCGTAAATTTGTGATAAGTAACAACAATTACAACGGCGAAGACAAGATTGATGACTACGGTTTCGATTTGGGTAAAATGCAGCTCACGTCTTGTGCGTTGGATCCAGGTTTATTTGGCAATCGCAAATTATATGGATATTTGACGGAGTTGATCTTGACTAACGTGCCACTGGCTGCTTATAACGTCGATACCATGTTTGGTTGCCTAGTCAACATTGAGGCTTTGGCCATAAAGCACTGTTCACTACCAGAGATTTTTTGCCTTGGTTCAATGCCATCTCTCCAAATTTTCCATCTCAAATACTGCCCCACGATTAAGGAACTTCGTACGTCGAACAACTTGAACCTTGCAATGATGGTCATTTACATGGGGATAGATTTGGATCTTGAAGGTGCGCCAAATTTGGTGTCATTGGAGGCTCGGCTAAACACGAGCGCGACATATTCCCTATTCAATTTAACCTTGGGAAAACTTCCAAACTTGTGCTGCGTTGATCTCTGCATCAGCACTGATTTTGTGAGTACTCGTGAATGGAGAGCAACAGTTCCATCATTTTTGCTTTAACTGATTGATAACCAATCAAGAGCTCTGTTTTAGTCGATTGGATAATGCCGTATGGCAGTGGTGGTTTTGGACTGAACACCTCTCCCGAACTTTTTAAGTCTCCTGATGGGAATATATGCATTACTCTCTGAAGCATATATCTTAATGGGCGTAATCTTATTTTTTTTGCATACGGTCGTGGTTTTTTTTTTTTGGTGGCAAGTTTAGCTCAGATTAGCAAGTAAATTAACCAGTGGTGACAAGGATCTCCCATCTTTGTTACCAAATCCGCGAATAATTCTAATATTTTACGAAAAATCTGCAGTTTTTTTTGCTGATCTGAAATAATATTTTTCGTAAAATTCATATATAATTCGGATTTTTCATACAATTCATGTATAATTTAGATTTTTCCCGATTTTTTCGTAAAATACGAAAAAAATCAAAATTTATTAAATATAACTGAACTATCTCAAAACCTTCACAAAAATTAGAGCTTCTCAATAACATTGGTCTCTTCGTTTTCACGTTTAAAATCCGTATTAATTTCGTATTTTAATTTTTTTCGTATCACTCACCATATCGTTCTCATGTCGAATTTACTTCACGTTTTTTTCTTCATTTTTCCTCTTTTTTTTTTGATTTTTTTTCGTAATTTATGTTCACCGAATTAAACCCGCATCCAAATTTTGTTACTAAGTCTCCCATATCCGACAGGTGTCGCAATATACAGTATATTGTACAAGTAGTTATGTGTTATATGCGCATCACAATTCGCATGTGATAAATATAATTGAACTTAATCACTCAGATTGTAGAGATAGTATAATCTGAAAGTTAACACAGAATTTAAAATTATTTAAATTTTTTTATTATAAGATATATATTTTATAAGATATAAAACTTTGTTCAATTTTATATGATATTTATTTTATTTTAAAAAAATATTACTTGACTTAATTAAAAATATATTTATAAAAATAAACAATAATCCTTTGTAAAAAAAGAAAAAGTAATCTAAAATATTCGACAAAAATCGAAACTCTCACACTTTCATTTAAAATATGATATATATATTTATAAAAAATATGATATAGATATTAGATCATACAAGATATAAATTAATCAAAACTAAGCGATCAAGCATACCTTCTTGAATCACTATCATGTATCCATACTCATCAAATATTACCTCTATATTATTATCCTCTCAACCTTTCTTAAAGTGTCACGTGATCAAAACCTTTTAAAGAGTTTCCATCGACTTCAATGGAAACCAACGAGAGCGTACTAATTAAGCAGCTCGACGGTCTCTCTATTCACCTCGATTCCGGCCACCGAAATCATCCTCCGACGCCGGCGCCGGCGACTGCGGACTCATCGGCGGCAAGTATGGCCGAGCTCAAAACCAAATACGATCGACAACTCAGGTATATATGACCCATTCATCGTATTGTTTTGGCCTAATTTTTCAGCGAGGATAGTGGAATTCAGATAGTGGAATTCTAGGGTTTCTGTGGCTGTTCAATTGATTGATATTGTTGTATTCTTAGTTGTTTTGCTTGATTTGTGTGTGGAAGTTGAAGAAGCAGAGTTGATTGATACAGTAGAGGTTGTTCTAGGAAAAAGTGGATGTTTATTTCGATTAGTGTGTTATGTGATGGAATTAAGGGTTTTTGTGTGGAAAAATTTTGGGAAGCATTGTACTGAATGTGGTTATCTGGGGGCAGTTTGGAATTGCGATTTCGTTAATATGTCGCGATTGGTGTTGTTTGAAGGAAGCGGGAGAATAATAATTGTATGTCTTGTCGCTTTGTGCATCTGTGTTAGTTTGATTTTGGCATGGTGAATTCTGTAGCGGTGGAAGTGGACTGCTTGTCTTTGTTAAACATAGATTATGAGCGCTAGTATTGCATTATTCAGCACGCTAGGTTTGATTGGAATTATCTTGTTGTAGGATATGGGGTGAACAAGGGCAAGCAGCGTTGGAGAAAGCGAGCATATGCTTACTTAATTGTGGACCTACTGGTGCTGAAACTTTGAAAAATCTTGTACTTGGTGGTATTGGGAGTGTAACGGTGGTTGACGGTTCAAAAGTTGAAGTTGGTGACCTTGGAAACAACTTCATGGGTATGGTTCTGTTCTTTTCTCTAGTTCAACATGTACTTGAGTATGGGTAAACCTGCTCATGAACGGTTCATTTACTTATGTTCCACATGGAAAGAGGACTGACCTCTTAGGGGTTTTTTTTGACGTGGCTTTGTGATAGAGCAGTGGATGAATCAAATATTGGTGAATCAAAGGCAAAATGCGTGTGTACGATGTTGCAAGAGCTCAATGATTCAGTGAAGGCCAAGTTTATTGAAGAATATCCAGAAAAGTTGATTGAGGCGAAGCCATCATTCTTTTCGCAGTTCACTTTGATAGTTACAACTCAGGTACTGATAATGCTACTTATTTTCCATTGCATATTATCATCAGGGACTCCAACTTCTGCTGCAAAGTTTATGCTAATCTTTGTCCTTCTAGTCAGTACTAGTTGTTCATAAACTATTACATGTATATTGTGTTTAACTATTGGAAGGGTAAGAGGATTTGACGATCTTGTTTTCACACGTACCTTTTGTGGTCACTACTTCCTCGGCTGTGCTTTGTCATTGGTAAAGAAAGAAAAGCTGTAAGCCTTAAATGAACTTCCTCTTGTTATCATGCAGCTGCCTGAAGGTGCAATGATCAAACTAGATAGAATCTGCAGGGAAGCAAATGTGATGTCAGTTTTTGCTCGATCTTATGGACTGACTGGGCTTGTTCGTGTTAGTTTGAAGGTATGTTTTTTCTTAGGGATTATAAGACCTGTTCTATTCTTGGAATTTGGTTTGGCATAAACACGGAAGGAGGTTTTCAACCACCATGATATCTAAGTGTTATGATGAGGTCTGCTCACTCTAAATGGTTTTCTTGTTGTTTGCCTGAAATCTGAACTCTATTTGTAATTAAATTACAGGAGCATGCTGTAATTGAATCCAAACCTGATCATTTCTTGGATGATCTTCGTCTGAATAATCCATGGCCAGAGCTCAAGCGGTATTGTCATTCACTTGATGCTTATCTTTCCTTCTCAAATGTAGTACTGGCTTTTCTTGTAATTATACAGTTTATAATGTGGCTGATGGTGATGATGATGTTGTCTATCAGCTCTTTTGATGAGTTTTCAGTAGAGTAAATTATTGCCTTTTCTTCATGAGTTTTGAAAGCTTCATATGAGCTTTGGTTGTGACATAATGATGTGCATCCATCATGATAGTTTTGCAGACTCCATTGACATAAGCATGCATGACCCTGTTGCTCACAAGCACATTCCTTACGTTGTAATTCTAATAAAGATGGCCGAGGAGTGGGCTCAAAGTCACAATGGGAGCTTCCCTTCAACAAGGGAAGAAAAGAAAGCATTCAAGGTTGGTGCTTTCTCTTACTATTCTTGGCTAATTGGCTTTTCTCAGAGTTTTACTTTAAATCGAGGATATTTTACATGATTTTATGGATACCTTAGGACGTTCTCAAGTCCAAGATGATTGCATTTGATGAGGATAACTACAAAGAAGCCATTGATGCCTCCTTCAAGCTCTTTGCTCCTCGAGGAATTAGTAAGTACATGCATTGTGACGACATCTTTCTGCAAACTCATATTATTGATGTTCATAAAAACTGTAGTCAAAACAATAATGCTTATAGGAGTGCTGTTCTCATGTTATTTCATTTGTGAGTTAAAACTGTTGGGATGTTGGAAGTCCTTTTGAATCTCATGTTTAACTGAGGCTTAGCTCATTCCATATGATGGATTCCATTTCCGCGTGAGTTCAGCCTGGTCATGGTTGTAGTAGTAGTGTGTATGAAACTTCGAGTCTTCAAGTCACCTGATTGTAATGCATCATTTTTTACCCCAGTTTCAGATTTAAGACATCTTCTTGATGATAGCTGTGCTGAAGTTAGCTCCAGCTCCTCCGATTTTTGGGTGATGGTAGCAGCCTTGAAGGTTTGTTC
>JAOVYX010011874.1:0-33005 GCA_035668315.1 Drosera spatulata
AACTGCGTGAGGGAGATGGGTTTGGAGAATAGGGTTTGGGGTAGGAGATGGGCCGAGGGGAGGAGATGGGCCGGGCCGAGTGAGGAAATGGGCCGCGTGGGCCGATCAAAAAACCCTTATGAATTGTATGCTTACAAGAACCTTATCAATAATAGCAGTTAACTAGTTTAAGTTTATATTTTTTTGTTAGTTCAGACAATTTGACCTTACTTCACTAATTAGTTCATAACTCTCTACATACAACTCCAAATAATTATTTATAAACTGTTCAGAAAATTAGATTTTCATACCTTTCCAGTGGCACAAGGTTTATCTTCTTACTCCTAATATGCAATTCCAAATCAAGTCATAAAGTTATCTCTATAATCAGTTTTTTACAGGTTGACATACCCGTACGTTTTGATTTATATCTTAAGATTTACAACTCCAAATCATGATTTATTAACGTCATTAGAAACTACACATGTGAAAATTTAACATATATTAATATCGAAATTTATCAAAGAATGTATAATTTTTTATCAAAGATGATCATCTTATCTTAATAACGGTGGAGGATTCTCGTCGTACTCGTCTTAACATTTAGCTTTTCCTTTTCTCATTCTTCTCTTCTCTTATTTAACTCTAATCTTGCATGGTAAGGAATGTTTTATTTTGTGTTTGTAAAAAATTTTCAAGAAGAAAAAAGCTTGTATTTATTATTCATGTTCATTATCGTGAAACTGAATTTTACGGAATTTTTCGGGTCCTTGTCATATTTTTGTCATGATTTTGACAAATGAATTTTATAACCCCATTATATAAATTACGAAATTCAGTAATATACTATTTTTATTATTATTTAAGAAAATAAATTATTTTAAATTTTTCGGATTTTTATAATATTAGAGACAATACTAGATACAAGGATGATAGCACCCCCACAATAAAACCCCAAAGGTCAACAATCTAGGATGCTAAGGTTATTATCCACTTCTAACATGAATATCTCACTTTTCTTCATATTTGGCCTCAATCTAGACATATGAGAAAACATATCAAGGCTCTGCTACAAAAGATGTAAGAATCTCATATTGCTCTCAAGAAATAACAATACATCATCAACAAAAAAACAAATGGTAGAGCTTTGTTTTGTTGCACCTCCAGTGGAAGGAAAACCCAGGCATAATCGTATGAGACTGAATTATTCCAGAAAATACTTCCACGGAAAGGATGAATAGGTAAGGGGCCCAAAAAGCCCCCTTGCCTCAATCCTCTCCCACTTCTTAAAAAACCCTTTAATTCTTCATTGATGGACACGGTGAACTGAGCAGTAGTGATCACTTCTTTGAGCCAGGAGATCATTAAGCTAGGGATCTGGAAGGCTTGTAGGGCCATGAACAAAAAATCCCAGTTCAAGATGTCATACGCCTTCTGCATATCCTCCTTAATTGCAACCCTAGGGACATTGGGCTTGAGATGATGCCCTTTAAATAACTCCTCAGCAATCATGATATTATGTGAAATTCTTCAACCCTTCACAAAGGCTCCTTGACATGACTGGATGACCTTAGGCAGTCCCTTAGCCAACCTGTTAGCCAAGATCTTAGATATACATTTATAGATCGTGTTACAACACAATATTGGCCTGTAATCACCCATAACTGAAGGATTAGGGCACTTGTGCACCAAAACAATACCAATAGCATTGACTTCCCTCAACAACCTTCTGTTTCTAAAAAATTCAATAACAGCAGCCAACACATCCCTACCAACAATTGACCATGCTGAAATAAAGAACTCTACTGTGAAGCCATCATGACCAGGTGCCTTCCCCTTGGGCATAGAGAAAAGTACCTTCTCGATCTTCTTTTCTGTGGCCTCTGTCACCATGGGCACCTTGTCATCTTCTGAGAAAGGTCTACCTTGATATGTGACATCAGCCGAGGGTATTTGAAGTTGTTCATGACCAAAGAGTTCCTCAAAATAACTAACATGGCTAGCTATCTGTTCATCCCTCTGCACCAGAGAACCACTGTCATTTAAGAGGGAAAAGATGTGCCTTTTATTTTCCCTTGACTTGATGCTTTGGTGAAAAAATTTGGAATTTTGACCATCACGTTTAAGCCAATTGATTCTGAAATTTTGCCTGAGAAAAGACTCCTTCATCCTCATATTCACCAAAGATTGGGTCCAGTATCTTTCCACCTCAGCGAGTTCAGCATTCGTTGGGTCATTCAGCAATTGCTTTTGAATACTCACCACCTCCTCCTTATGACCTGAACTCTGGAAGAGATATCACCGTAATGAGTCCTATTAAACTCCTTCAACTTCAGCTTCAGTCTCTTAAGCTTCATGGTTAGAATGTACATCGCACATCCTTGGATATATGGGTACCAAGCATCATGAACAACACTCATATAGTTGGGATGTTGGGTCCAAAAATCAAAAAACCTGAACGGTGTTCTTGGCTTAACCCTAACACCAATTGTGACAACCATTGATGAATGATCTGACACTCCAGCAACTAAGAACTCAACTTCTAGTCATGTAAAGTCATTAAGCCAAGGCCCATTGCACTATACTCAGTCTATTTTCCTGCAGCATACTTTGTCACCTTATATCCTGTTGGATCAAGTAAACTTACATCCCTTGTACCTCAGATCTTGCAGAGCAGCTGCGTCTGCACATTCCTTGAACTCATCAAAAGAGGCTTCCCATCTTGATGTCCCTCCATTCGTATCTGATGTATCAAAGATTGCATTAAAGTCTCCCAGAATAACCCAAGGTATTGCATCAAATAAAGTTGACTTGACAAGCAAATCACTACATAGCTGTCTTCTCAGAGTATAGGATAACTCCCCTTATGCAAGAGGCAATAAATTCTTGACTCCCTTCATGTAGCTTGACTCTATCATGGATCACCTAATCAGATCTGTCAATGACTATATAACTATGTACCTTAGGGTCACAGCATACCCAAAATCGACCTTTCCCTGAAAAGACATAATTTGAAACACATGACCATCTTGGCAACATGAGATTCATGGCATCCTGGACATCTTCCTCCCTTGTCTTGGTATCCAAAATTCCAAAAAAGTTTCATGTTCCTAAAGCACACCAAGTTCTTGACCTCAGCCTTTTTTATAGGGTGACCTAGCCCTCTTATGTTCCAACAATCAAACTCCATGAAGAAACAAAAGGGGAAAAACTGTAGAAACAAAGGAAATGCTACTTCCTCTTGTTTTTCTGAGAAGCCTCATTATCATTAGGGTCTTCCTTCTTCTTCAAAGGATTATCCTTTGATTTCTTACTCGATCTCTCAGATTCTGCTCCCTCAACACAGCCATAGCCTTCTCCATTTCAGGGGAAGATTCAAAGACCATCCCTTGTTGCATCTCAGGAAATATCAAAGGATTGCTAATGCTTCGCTCATCATATTCTGTCCCATCTTTAACTGATCACTTCCCGGTTGAGTCTCATCCTCAGTCCCCTCGGTTGCCTCATAGACATCAAGTTGCCCACCTTGAGATTCTCCAAGTTCCTGGTCAAGAGAGGGTATCTGTGCTACAACTCTCTCCCCAATCACAATACCTTTATTGGCCTTCTTTCCTCGCTTTCTCTGTACTTGGGTCCATCCCGCATCATCCCTAGGATCAATGGAAGCTCCTTCAATGACATCTTGCTTATTTGACAGCTTCTTGGTCTCAGGCGTGATATCCTTGCATTTGTGCCCAAACACACCACACTTTACACGTACCACTTGTTTCCATTGGTACTCAACTTTGATTTCATGCTGCGTTTCACCAATCATAATACACACTCTATCAGGTAGAGATCTTCTAGCATCAACTTCAATACAGATACGGACAAAGGACAACCTTGTTCTGTTTTCTGTAAAGGAATCAGCATACAATGGTATACCTACCAAGCTTGCAATGCCACTTAATCCTCCACACGTTCATAAAGCCAGAGGTACCTTGTGGAACTTGACCCATAGGGGCATCTTCTGGTGGTTCTCTTTGCATAACATAAGCTCTGGTGTCCACTGTTGTAGAATCAATGCCTTCGAGTAAAATAACCATGGTCCACTCTCCAGAATCTTGGATCTTGCCTGTGCACCTGGGACTTTGAAGAAGTAGAAGCCTGTGTTATCTACAAGGACCTCCTCAAGCCCAATCTTCCCCCACGCTCCCTTAGCTACAGACTCAACCATTTTATATCCAGGGTTTCCATTGATGAAATATCCTTCAAGATACCCGCTTCACTTGCTCCTTGTCTCATCAAGAACCCCCTCATGTGGGACAAAGACAGGGATATCCTCGTTCATGATAGGTTCAACAAAAGATAACTCTGGATACATACGAACGAGTAGATACACCCTTTGTAGTGGAAGCCTTAGCAACAGGCAACTGGGAACGGTCCTGCTGCTTCTCATTTGGAAAGTTGTCCCTTCCTCCCTGCTTCATTGCAGCTCGCTCACATTGATTTCTCAGAAACGGTTGGTTCTGAGCTCTTCCTGGCTGACGCAAAGCTTAATCCATTTCCTTAGTGACTTCATCCAGAATCGCAACCAAAGCCTGCTCCTCAATCGCCATTTCTATTCTAGGGTTTTCATGAACAGTGTTTTCGTCTAACACAACAGTGCCATCCTTAGGGTGAGATCCCTTTGCTGTAATTGCTAATGGGAGCTTAGCAATCTGAGTTTGCTAATGGGAGCTTAGCAATCTGAGTGCCAATTGGGGCTTCCATGGCTCAGAATCCAATAATCGAGCAGAATTGCTCAATTTGTGGATGTGAAATTTTGTGTGGGAAATGAGAGGTTTTTTGTGAGAGAAAAAGTTAGAAAGAGAAATCATTGAACAAGTTGTTTTTTTTTTTTTAAATGTGCTATTTATTTGTGGTGAACTAAAAAAATTGTCTTTTGTGTTTTGCTTTAAGTTCGTAATAGCATCGTTGATTTTGGTGACATAAGCATCACTGTTGTTGTTGGAACTTGGAACCTGATTTAACAAAGTTTTTTTTTTTTTCATCAGATGGGCTATTTTTGGACTTGAAAGTTTGTGACGTAGTCATGGCCACTTAGTCGTCATCCATGTTACTTGATTCCTGAAATTTTTCAGTCTTCAAATATGAGGAGGGTTTAAATGCTTATGTTCGTGGGATTGTGAATAACCAAAACCATGGTCAACTCAGATGACTGATCAAAATCATGATCGATCAAAATGATTAATCAAAATCATAATTAAGTAAGATAACTATGTAGAACCATGACGGACCAAGCCACCAAGGTGACTAACTAATTCTTGACTATCAAAAATCTTAACTGACCATGATGAATGATCAACTCGTGACTGATCAAGGTTTAATTAATTTGTAACTATTCAAAATCAAGATCGATCAAGGTGACTAACCAAAATCATAAACGATCAAAACAATAAAAAACCAAAATGAATGACCAAATGAAATCAATGACCAATCAAAATCGATGACCGATCAAAACCAATGACCAATAATTCCTTAACATTATATATTTGTTTATAATTAATATGATTGATTGATTGATTGATACTTGATGTTTTCTAATAACTGCTGGGGATCAGAGGGACATATTTCCCATGTAGAACGCGAACCACCTTGAAGAATTCACTCTGCTTCTGATCAGAGTGGTCCTAACCTTTGTGCATGATCTCTCGGAGCTTCGCATAAGGATCTGAACTTTGAAAACTTCTTCTAGGTAGTTGGACCGAATTAGAATAAAGAGACTGGGTTGCTGAAGTCATCCTATCTGTATTATATGCCAATGTGCATAAATCGAATCATGATTTGTGTCCTTTGAGAATTTTGTAATCAAAGGTCAATCATAATTAGCTTTAAATTGTCAGTAACTAAGATCGGTGAAAGTTATTTTTTTCCGGCTGTGGCTTCAACATGCCGTTGTTTTCGGCCTGGACATCGATGGTATTTACATAGGCACATTTTCTGGTTATTTGTTATGCATCTGGATGTCTGCTAGCTTTCGTTGCACACTTCATGTACAACATTGAAGTACTTGCCCTTTTCTTTCTCCATTATTTCTCACAGGTATCATCGAATGTATTTGCTGATTTACACCCGATTGTAGGTTCATGAATTTAAGCGGGGAGTGGTCAGAACTTATAATCTAAGAGGTTCAGCACTGCTACATGCTACGAAACTTCAAAACTTTGTTTTCATGTACAATCTGGACTGCACTGTCAGGATCACTGACTGCAAGAGTCCAGGGGCTCAGTCCACTGCGCCCTTGGTGGCCTGCTCGGATACCTATAATTACTGCTCTCCTCGTGTCCTGGTATGAAGCTGAAGTCCTCTTTTTATATCCTCTCTGGGAAGTTACTGCAAATTGTTTTGTTTCTAGCAATAAATGGAGTTTGTGTTGGCCTCTTCGGCCTTTGGGTAAGTGATTATGATGCATACAATAGACAAGGAAAGCTAATTAACCTTGATTTGAAATTTTGAAATTCTGAAACATGACCAGAAGCACAAGGACTGGACAGATTGGGGGCACAGAAGTACACTGCGATATCAAATTAAGCGAAAATCCAAGGACACTAATCTGAATGAGAAAGGTCTAGAAGACAGCATGAGATGGTGATGGCGGGAGATCAGATCATGTCAAGGCCGGTGGCAATGGAGCAAGGAGCTGGGGAAATACATGGTTCAGCATCTTTTTACCTCACTCCGCCTTGGGCATGCTCTCGAACTTAGCCAACAACTCGGTTGCCTTCTCACAAGATGGCCAAACAAGCAAGTCTTCACCCTCGGGGTTGAATATCAACACACACCCTTCAACCCCGCAGAGTACAGTGAGCTCCTCCATCTTCTTCGCCAACCCATGGCTTCTTTTTTGAAATGTAGCTCGTCTTGAAGTGGCGTTCGAGATCCATGCTAGTTTGATTCTTTTCCTCGTCATGAATCTCAATCTTGCTTGGATGATGTTGTATTGAGGGACTCAGTGGCGATATTTATAGAGCAGAAATTTAATGTGTGTGTATTTGATCAGCATGTTTGAATAAAAATATTTTTTCCCTTCAGGTGTTCTGTTTTTTCTTTCCGAACGCCTGAGTAAAGTGAGGTCCTGTTTTGAAACAGAACATCTGAGTTAAGTGACGTCCTATTTCAAAACAGAACGTTTGAGTAAAGTGACGTCCCAGATGGATTCAGATTATGTGCCTTCTATTGGTAACATATTTATTTGCGTCTTGAGTTCATTACAGTGTTGCTTAGTGAGAAACTTCGAATTTTCTTTCATACTTTTAAGATATTGCTGTTAAATATCAACCCAATGAAATGCAGACCATTTACTCATGGAACTCCGAGTTTATCTTACTTTTGAGTGGTATTGTAAAGTTGAATGATTGAGTGATTGTCGTTGACGTTTTTATTGTTGAGTATCTAGTTTACTTGATTATACGGTATAGTAAGTCCTGAAAAGAAATCTCTGATTCTTTTGCATAACGGTAAAATAAATGGAAATCGATATTTTCAAGGCAACGTTTGATATTGTCAAGGCAGCTTGTAAGAGAGAGAAATTTATTCAAAAAATTTTATGAGTGTCACAGGCTTTTTCTCTAGATTGTGCGGCACTTAACAAACCTTGTCTCGAGTATGCTAAGTCAGCCTAACTCTCAAACACTCTCAAGAGTTGAAACTCATAAGAAAGTTTGGAATGCTCTCAAACTTTACTTTGTATTACTTGATTGCCTGAATGCTTGGTTGATCACTTGATCTTGTTTGATTGATGGTTACAAATGAGGGGTGGCAAGTCTATTTATAGGCCTTGTCAAGAATTCTAGAGAATTTTATACAATTCTATACAACATCTAGAGTATTCTAGAGAAACCTAATATTTACATGATAGATCTATACTTCTCTAGATAAATCTAGAGTGTACAAGAGAACTCCTTACTTCTCTAGAGAAATCTAGAGTCTTCCTTCCCACTCTTGAGCCTCCCTTTTATCTTGAGAGTAAAATGTAGGTGACTAAGGGGTTAGCGTTGTGTGCTTGAAACCGCGAAAAATTTTGGACGTGACATTCTCCCCCACCTATCCTGGCGACGCCCTCGTCGCTTGTGCATCTCGGAACTTAGAAAACTGTTCTTTGAATTGCCAAAGGTCGGCCTCGCGTTCCCAACTTGTCTCACTGTTAGGCAACCCCTTCCATTTGATGAGAAGTTCACGATAACGGAAAACGCGTTTTTTGCGAACCTCCCTTTCATTTATGATCTCATCTACCTCCTTGTCATAAAAGGGAGTGACAATCGATGGGGCACGTTTCGATTGCCCTCGGTCAGGGTCTTCCTCGTCCAAATGGTAAGGCTTGAGTAAGCTCACGTGGAAGATCGGGTGAAGCTTAAGTTTGGGTGACAATTCCACCATATAGTCGTCCCCATAAATTCTGTCCTTTTCTTGTCATTCTTGAGTTTGAAGTCGCAAAGGTGAGGAGTACATTTGATTTCCTGCAAATTCATCGAGTCTGGTGGTCGTCGACTCAGATTCTCGAAGCTGTAACTTTGATCCTAGGAGTGAATATATAAATACTAAATAGGTGAGCACGATATAGAGATTATCTTAATTTCGCATATTAATAATTAGCATGGTCGAGTAAACATGACAGAATTTATCGTCTATTAACTTTCTAACACGCCTTCCGACTTTAAATTGCGAAAAACAGAACAATGTTATATTATCACATATAAACCCTAACATGTATCAATCTCTAAGCTTTTTCCATCCCTCAAATGTCCATGGCTAGTAGTTCATCCAATGTTCCACCTGACTGTCCTGAAGAATGGTTTGAAGACCTTCATGATAAAAAGTTCAAGCTCCCTAACGTCGCTAACACCTCGAACTCGAAAGAAGTAATCTTTTCGTCAGCCACTAATTACGAGGAGTGTATAAAAAATAAGTTGTGTTTGAAAGCAAAGGTCATTGATGGCATAGTTGTATCGAAGATCAAGAGTGAGACTCATATGGAGATCGCGACTGCACCAAGAGTGAAAACAGTTTCTCCAACAGGTTCATTCAGGAATAAAAGATAGTACTGCATATGCTTAGATGATGAATGAAGAATTTGAAGTGGGATGGGAAATTGAATTATCACCCAACATATCAAAAATTGTTTCCTGCTTGCGAAATTTATTCCATTGCAAGTTTTTTAAGCCGGTAGAAGTTTGCATAGGGAAGCTATTTGATGTTACTGCTCAAAATAGTGTCAGAAATGAAAAGCAAGAGCAATACTAGTAAACATTGCAAATCAGGTTCTCATTTATGGTACGCATGGAAAAAAAGAACGGATATCAAAAGCGGTTTCCTAGAGTCTCTTAATACCAAACAATTTTGTTTTTTCTAGTCCATAAATAATGCCAGAAACCGAAAAACTGGAGTCATCTGTACCAACGGCAGCAAGGTACATAGGTAGTGTCTTGACTATATTCCTTCTCTGGAAACTTTGTCTATCAATAAGCATCTGATACGATATCAAGCGAGGTATGCTCAAATGAAATGGACATTGTGCTGTAACAATATTTGTCATAATTTTTGTGTAGTATCGACTTCAGCAGAGTGCTTAGCTATTAACAACAATGTTTGCATATATTTCGACTTCAATATGTTTTAATTGTTCATTATATCATGAACAGGACGACCTCCACAATATCCCAATTCTATTCGTGGCACGGGCGACAAAAATCACTACACGAGAACAAGGAAACCACCATCTTATCTACATGATTATGTGATCTAGGAGCATGGATTATCACAATGTAATGATAGATCGAACTTTACAGAGAATCGAAGCGGGGAAAACTGTGTGATTGTATAAGGATGCTATAATGAAGAATGTCGCTGTATGGATTATCATGAATTTGAGTAAGTTTCAATCATCAGACTGGGGTGATGTTGGGCTCGTAGGAAAATACGTTCCAAATAGATTAACGTAATACATTAAAGTTCTCAAAATCGATTTCGAATGAATAAGCAATCAATGCTAAAATCGATATCATCATAATTGTGATTGAGTTAATTTGGGATTTGCATTGTGATAAAGTTGTGAAGGTTGTAATTAGTACTAAAATCCTTTGTTGTCTATTTTGGAAAGTATCCCCTATAGTCACCATTTCAAATGTCCACCCGTTTTAGAACATTTCTCCTTTTTAATGTTTGGATTTCGATTGCATAAAATGAAATTATAACATGACAACAATCAAAATTATCTCATCAAGCACCTAGTACTAATACCGAAAATGTGAGATATACAAAGCAAGAGTAAACTATAGATCATTTTAAAGAAGTTAAAAAAAAAAACCTCATAATTGAACTAATCTTTCTTGACAATGTTAAGGACGATGAGATAATACAAAATCATAAAAACATCATATAAAAACGAAAAAAATGACATTTAACCCTTTAAACTATTAGGTTATGACATGACCCTCATCAAATTAAAAAATAAGCACTTCATCCCTCTAACGTAATAAAATTACATTATTTTTAGCACGAAACCATAAATTAATTAGAGGATCATTTGCATATTCTTCTTCACTAATTTTAAAAAAAATTGAATTATTTTGATACAAAACATCATTTTAATGAATGGATAAGGGGATTAATTACTTATCAATCAAGTATAAATATATTATTTTTGAGGTTGATTAGTCATTTGGTTTGATCAATCATTGTTTAGTCATTTTTGGTTGGTTAGTCATTTGATTTTGATTTTGATTTTGATTTTGATTATTATTGTTTTAGTGATTGGTTTGTAATTTGATTTAGGTTAGTTATTTTTTTAGAAAAAATAGCATTTAATCCCCATCAATTATGGACCAAGAGCACTTAATTCCCTTCAACTATGAATATGTGCATTTAGCCCCTTTTTTAACCGCTGCTCATAGGGATTTTGCGTTAAAAAAGGACACACTGTTTGATGTTAAATGCAGATTTTCATAGTTGAAGAGAGTTAAGTACTCCCACCCCATAATTGAGGAGGTTAAATACACTTTTTTCTTCTTTTTATTTTGGTCATTTGTTAGTCATTTGTTTTGATTAAAAAAAAAAAAACTGCAGTAACTACAATCAAACAAGTTGCAGTCCAACTCACAACTTCCTTTTAAATTAATTATTTTAAAATTTTTATTAAAAAATAGTTATCGTGTAGATTTATGAGGGGATTGCAACCCCCACATCCCAATAAATTATGAATATATAATTCTAGTGATTGATTAATCATTGGGTTTGATTAATCATTGGTTGGTCATTTCTTATTGGTTAATAATCTTTTATTTTAGTGATTGGTTTGTAATTTGGTTTAGGTTAGTCTTTTTTTTTTTGGGTCATTAATTAGTTATTTGTTTTGGCTGATCATTTATCTACTCTTTTTATTATATAAACAAATTCTAAACCTGGTTTTAATATGTCAATATATTCTTATTACTCCCTTCGTTTCATATAGTTTGTAATATATATGCATTTTATATTATTCTATACGCATGGATATAAGTCTCGTTTTCATATCGAATCGCGTCTGATTGTCCCGCAACATATATTATGTTGAAGTAAGTAACTTACATAACCATTCTGTTGCGTTGGGATTGATGTAATGATTTTGAGATGTAATATAATAAGATATTACGTCGTAATGGTATATGTAACGTAGTAAGCCATTCCATTACTTTTGTGTTGTTTGGTTGGTTATGATGAATATGTAATGATTGATTACAGAATCAGAATGATATTTGGTTGGAGAATACAATATAATGAAAAATAATTAATTAAAAATAATATCTTTGAACATTAATTTAAAAAAAATATTTTCACAATAATATTAGTTTTTGAGCTCTATCATGAAGAAAGTTAGCAAATACTTTAGCCTGGATCACTGCATCAATAATATTAGAAGATCGATATGAAACCAAAAATGAGAAGTTCCAAGACAAACACAATGGCTCCAATGACACTAATAGGAACCAATCACACACTTGAAATTTGGTTTCATATTCATACAAAAGAAACATAAATAATAATCACGACAAGGCTAACAAAAATAGATTTTATACATAACATCCATAACAATCATTCACCAAAAAGCTATAAATTATCTCAAAAAACTTTACAAACTTTTCAAGTTTGATCTGCGAAAACAAGACCACATCAAGCTTTCAAAAAAATTTAAGATGCCATTGTGGTATTTTGGGCATATTTGCAAAATCCAACGTAAGTTGGATCATATCCACAAGTGCCCAACAACAAAAACATACAAGCATTTCATCAAATGTCACCCTTTAACAAGGCAACAACCCAATCTTCCTTCAGTTCATCGACCAGGGTGAAAAACAACACCATTGTTTCTTCATCGCGTACAAGTATACGCGCTTGTCTATGGCGTTGCAGAAACTTATCCATTTCAGCATTAATGCTTTTGCTTTGCTCATTTAAATATAGCTGGACTCTAAGAACTTCGAAGAACTTGTCAGTAACTCTATCAATTCGAAAAGGTGCAAGAAATGGCATGAATTCAACTCTTCCAAAAGTTGAAATGGCATAACGAGGCCTGTTTCGTCCCCTCGTTGTTCGTAGTGCAACAAGCAGTCCAACAATTTTAAAATACCAGTTAACTAAGTTCAATATATTTTGTCATAATTCACAAAAAGCAGTCATTCTTCTCCTTCTTTCGTTTCTGTCTAATTTTAGTCGAGGCATAACTGCATACAAAAAAAAAATATATATATATATATAAAACTCAACAATGAAGAAAACGGTTTTTGGACTCAATTTTACACTTGTATCATACTACAGAAAAATCCCTTTCCAACGTTAATAAAAGGTGGATCAACTAAAATTATCACTCACAAACAGAACACAGTTTTATTGCGTGAGAGATTAATCTATGTGTAGAAAAATATATTTTCTACTTCAAGAAACTATCTCAATGCTCTTATAGCAGTAACCCAGCTGCCAGCGCTTGATGGAAGGAGACCAAGACAAACTCTATCAGTAATCCCTTGCATTTACAATGAACGAAAAATATTGGACGTAAAAATAGATGAAGGAAAAGATTTGGCATTTGCGATCATGACAAAAACTAAGGATTCTTCATAATTGGGGAAAATATACAAAATTCTTGTACAAATATTCAAAATATCCTTCAAATAATTGAAATAATCGTCAAAAATATATAATTTTCGTATTTCTCTTTGTGATTACGATGTTCTTTTTTTCATCAATTTTTCATAACATCATCTTCTTTGATGCCCAACTTGCAATTTCACTCTTCAACCTCACTTCTCGATTCCAATTGATTCAATAATACATGAAATTTTAAATGCAAATGAAAAGAGGAAAAAAATCTGAAATCCTCGACATTTGGAAGGAAGGCAGAAGAGTGGGTGCATACCTTCAAATACTACCATGTCGAAATTACGTCACCGCCGTCGATTATATTTGTTTGACGGAAGATTTTGATGGGAGGAAGCCGTCGATTGTGTTTGTTTGACGAAAGATTTTGATCGGAGGAAGAACATGGAGAGAGACGATTACATTACATCAAATAATGGAGAAAAACCGAAGGTCCTAACTATAATGAAAAAAGGATGAGGTAATGTAATCCAAACCCAACCGTAATACCCCATTAAACCATATTTCATAAACCAAACAAAAAATTTACACCGTAATGTAATAACCCATTGCATTACTTACCCCATTACATCAATCCAAACCTGGGGTTAATGTTTTACGATAAATTTATAAAAAATTACGTTTGATCATCGTTACACGCGTATCAAACTTTACATCGATACGCGTGCAAAATCAAAATATTGTAAAACATATGAGACAAAAGGAGTAATATTTAATATTTTTAAATAAGAAAGAATTACTAATTGGTTGCTTTTTGTTTCACTAATTATCAATAGGTTATAATTTAAAATTTTTATTATCAATTAAATTATTAATTCAAATTATGATCTTATTTGTTCTTATCAAAATAAGAAAATAATTTAGTATAATAGATTATAAATTACAATAATCATTCCAAAATCCTATATTCTAACCACAGTCACCAATAGTCACCATCGTCGCCTCCATTTTCGTCCTCGAAATAAACTGTACGCATGTGTCTCTCATCTTCTCATTTCCAGAACAAACAATGTTCATATATATAAACACAATATGCACGATCTCTCTCGTTATATTATAAAAATACGCACGGTTCTAAACAATGTCAGAAAAAATGAACACTTCAATCTCCCCCGAGCCTATCAAAAAAAAACAATGCCCCAAATATAACATGCATCATTAAAAGTATCCAAAAATCAACACTTTAATCTCCAACGAACCTATGAAAAAACAGTGCCCAGATTCAATGCGTACTGTTGGTCGATGAAGTACATTAACGCCGCTGCACCGTGCCCATCTTCATGGGTCATAAACAGTGCGCATGTCAGTCAAACATCCTCTGCCCCCTCACAACCCTTTTGCTCCATCCATAGCCATCGTCCACACCATATTCTTCCAAACCCTTCGCAACTTCGAACACCAACAATTCAAATTGTAATCTGCCATTCCACAAACATTTAACCTTCATAGAACATCAATACAAGTTCGACTACAATCCTCACAAAATTGTAATTCAAAATTCTATCGATCCGCAGTCCAAATATCTCATCAATGAATCTAAAACAACAAATAAAATTGGAATATGAGATTCAAACCCTAGAAACGAACCTGAGCGGGAATCAAAGAAGACCTTATCAGCATATGAATCGATCCCGACGATGAAGAGATACAACAATTATGGCAGATCTATTTGAGGAGATTCGGATCCGCATGTAATGTTCGGGTCGCTTACTGGTGATGTTGCTTCCTCTCCTTCGTCGTCGCCATTGATGACGAGTAATTTTATCAAAAAAGTGATGAAGCTTCTATGAATTTTTGAGTTCGTTTGTGGTTTGTGTTGTTGGTCGAAGGATGAGGAGGGGAGCGACGAGGTCGGCGAGAAACGCCGCAGATGGAGGATGATTAGTTACACTATGCTGGTGAGTCGGGGAGGAAAAGGAAAAATGCACTTAGCCTACATGTATTAACATCTTTGGCACTAAACTATCCTTAGCTATCCAAATATACAAAACACCCCCCTCCCCCTCCGTCTAAGGTAATACATTGTCAAAGTTAGTGTTTCTGTTAATTTTGAATTGGGACTCGAGTTTTTAACCTAATTCCCTCGTTCTCTCCCGAATCAATAATATTTAGGACAATTTTACTCCTAATTGATTAATATATATTCAACTCAATCTCCCCCTCATCTTTCCTCTCTCTTTCTCCTCGCCTCAATTCTGAACCCTAATTTCAACACTCAAATCAAGCACTACCTTATGAGCTCTTCGACATAATCGAGCACGGGAGATGATCAAGGATGGTCTGTGACGTTCACTACTCCTTACTGTCGCTGCAACAAACTGGCCACAATCCGAATCAGGAATTCATCCCAGAGACTCCCAAGAGGAAGGTTATGCTTCAAGTGCGATGTTTGCAAGTTTTT
This sequence comes from Drosera spatulata, assembly GCA_035668315.1. Classification (NCBI taxonomy): domain Eukaryota; kingdom Viridiplantae; phylum Streptophyta; class Magnoliopsida; order Caryophyllales; family Droseraceae; genus Drosera; species Drosera spatulata. Next base: position 15,551 of record JAOVYX010011874.1, read on the forward strand.
CTCATGGTGTAAACCAACAGGTGGCTGGAGCGGTGGTGAATGTTCTCTTTCCATGAGTCGATGTAGCTGTGATTGTGCAAAGCTATCGAACAAGATTGAGAAGATTGAGGCGTCTTAAGGGTTTTTGAAATCGATTGTTGCTATTATTGTAGTTGTTGCTATCGTGATGATATTGAAGTGAATGATTTGTATTAGGGATCTTGGTCTTTGACCTGGACTAAGATAAAGAGCTGTTTAGGGTTCAATGACTTGGCTATGTAATTGTGTTCTATGACTTGGATCTAGGTCTTTGAATGATTTGGGTTTGTAATTTTTGTGTTCAATGACTCAAATCTGTATTATGATCTTAAGAAGAATTGAATTTCGCCTATTATCATCTTTACTTGTGATCAATGTAAACATTAAGAACAGCAAAAGATACCTGGTAAACATCAAAAGCAACCTATTATAACAAATATAATCATACAAATGCATAATCTGTAAACATCAAAACACATTCGATGTTTAAACAACAAAAGGATACACAACCTGTTATGTTCATACATAGGCTACTTATACAGCAAAAGGATGCACATTCAGATGTTCAAATGTGACTTAGGATGATATAAATTCAGATGTTCACATAGATCAAGAACAGTAACAGATACCTGGTGTGATTACACACCAGATGATCATACACAAAGATGTTCATACACAGATGTTCACAACACACTTCGTGTGATTCCATGCCATAAACAAAAGACCATTATAGAAAGATATCTAAATGTATCTATCACACATGCAAATAGTATAGTAAGACTGCCCTGGAGGCCTTCCAACTGTAGCATTTGTTGTGACTGCCACAATAGATCTTCCATTATCATTGGCTATGGCAGTTGCATTGGCTATTGCATCTGATCTAACCCCATATGTTGAAGCAGTTGCAGTGGCTGTGACATTAGTTCTTCCTTTACCTCTTGGTGGTCTTCTCCTTGATCCACCCCTTCCCTTTGATCCTTCAATTGAAACACCCCTTGAGACATTCCTTGATCTTCCACTCGATCTTCCCCTACTTTGAGGTATTTCATTGGATGCAGATGTGCCTTCTTCATGTTGTCCAAATTGAACCTTTGTATCAAGAGGAATGACATGAAATAAGAAATTATAAGCTATGAGTAGCATGAAATAAGAAATTCATAACAGGATTAAGAAAGTCATACCTGTGTGTTCTGATTCGAAGAGTTTGGTTGTGGCATATATTTGGACATAGAAGCAATAGGATTCTTACAAGTTCTCACATTATGTTCTGTGTTTAGGCACCTTTGACATGTCATAGTAGCACCAACACGAGAAACTTTGGGCCCCTGTTTTTTTTTTTTTTTCGTTCAACTGCTCTCCTCCTCTCCTCCTCTCCTTTCTAGGTCTTCTAATTGGGACTCTGACAGATGGTGGTAAGAGAGGTGGCAAGCCAGATGAGGTCCAATTAGGTGGGCTTGGGATAAGGTTAATAGTGAAGTTGTAGGGCTTCAGATACGTTTCTTTCTGATAGTAATTCAAAAAGTAAACATATAAGATGGACAGTCTAAGAGGGATGAACCAAATATATCGGATGATACCAGAAAAGTTTAAGAGAACGAAACCAAATAGATAATACCATGTAATAGAAATGAAATTAGAAAGATCAACAAATTTTCCAAACATGTTAATTATTACCAGATAACAGGGATGGACATAATTCACAAATTGGACCCTATCAAGCTGCATACAAGAAATAGCATGTTTACAAAGCACTCCACTCAATTTCCACATTCTGCAAGTACATGTTTTGTTGCCCACATGAACAGCATAATGTTGGCCAAATTCTTCCACTTCCCACTGAAAATTTCCTGTTATTCAAACACACATGAACCAGTATAAGATGAAGCTGTTGTTGTTCTTTGAATGACAAGAAACACATGAATGACAGAATTTTAAAAAGAAGTACAGAAATTCATTGACATACCTGCAAAAATAGGAAAATAATTCCTTGCATATTTTTTGTCTTCTCAATCCTTCTTCACATATGGGGTGTAATGTCCCCTTCATATCTCTCCATGCCATTTCTCTTTACTTGGATTTTCTCTTTGAACTTTCTCCTAATCCACTCCAGCATGCTAATTATGGGCTTATCTCTGTTCTCTCTAATGTATGAGTTGAATGATTCACTCAAATTGTTGACAATGCTGCACATGTTGCCCTAGGGGAGAAATACGATCTTACCCACTGTTATGTTGGGATCTTAGACAACCAGTCCTTTGCATTCTCCTTTTCAGATTCCCTAGGAACAGTCTTATCAATCTCTTGCACATAGCACTCCCATTCCTTCAGATTTTCTGTTAATTCAGCGTTCCAGAATAATTTTTTTAGATGACTGTTTGAGACAAACTTGTCCTTGAAATTAGCTCACATGTGCAAGACAAAACCTGTGTTCTACATTAGGCCATTTTTCATTGAACACCTGCACCAAACCCTTTTGCCTGTCTGAAATAAACACTCATCTGTTCTCATCAGCATCACCTATGTCTTCCATCAACAAAGTTAAAAACCATTCCCAACTAATTTTACACTCGATTTCCTCAACTGCCAAAGCAAGCAAGAAAATATTATCATTCCCATTCCTAGCCGCTGCACAGATCAGTACTCCCCCAAAGACAGTCTTCAAATGACATCCATCTAACCCTATAATGGGTCTACACCCTGCAAGAAATCCTTGTTTAAAAGCTCCTAGCCACATGTAAATTCTCTGAAACCTTATTTCACCTTTAATATCTGTCTCTTCAGTTGTTATCCTAACAGAAAAACCAGAATTAGTCTCCATTACAGTCATTGCATAGTCCCTTATCCTGTTATACTGCTGCTCAACATCACCCATGATCACTTTATGGGCTTTTCTCTTACCTCTATACACAGTCCATTTACTGATCTCTAACATTCTCTTCCTTTTCATTCCTTTGGATAGAAATGACTGACCAATTTTGACCATCCCTTAACCTGTGAATAAGAAATATTGCCACAAACCTAGAATTTGCCAAATGATTCTTGTAAACCCTACCATAGATGTGCTTATTATTGAAGGTTTTTATTTGAAACCCAACCCCAGGATATGTTGAGGCATGCATCCCCCAAGGACAGTATACAGTGGGTTGAGTTTGGGTATTCGATGAGGAGGCTTGGATTTGAGGTTGTGGTCGTGGATCAGAGGTTACAGTAGACTGTGAAGATCCCCCTTGCATTTGTTCTTCTCTTTTTTTTCTGAGGTAGTTTGTCTGGATGAACATGCTTACAAACTGCTGTGATTTTTTTGCTCTCATTCTTAAGGTATTCTATTTCATACCCCCCAACCAAATTCCAATTCACTAGGGCCTGCCTAAACCGTTGAGGAGTCTTAAACATGAGACCTACATGTAGGCCTGAATCCTGCATTAACCTCTGATGTGTGTTAAAATACACAGCATTTTATGTTCTTAACCCTATGTTTTGTTTTGTTTTTATGGTCTATATAATCTAATTAGTTTGATTTTATCTTTAGAGCATGGTACTGCCGAAACTTTTATTTTTATTTCAGAATATCGATAGAAGAGTGCTAATAATGATCATGATGATTGGAAGATGTTTTGAAGCTTTGGAATGCGATGTATAGCAGTTTGGAGTGTTTGAAGCGATTATTGGTATAAAGTTGATGATTATAAGTGTATTGTGCCTAAACACGACCAAGGAGATGAAGTCTGCATTCAAACACGACCGTGTTCCAGGTTTGTTCGCTCTCGAGGCATGGCCTAACGAGGCCGTGTCAGGTGTAGCACGGCCGTGTCATTCTTAGGAAGAAAAGTCATATATTCTCGAAGCACGGACCAATTCAAGCCGTGTCAGCTAGACACGACCGTGTCAATCTCTCCGAACAGTTTATCTTTGTTATTTTGAATCAGAGATTTGTGGGGGATTGTTTGTTATCCTTCTTCTCTATAAATACTACGTCTTCCACATTAGAGAAAGGGAGAAAAAAAGAAGAAGAAGAGAAGATTGCTTTCATACGACAAGGAAAATGACGCACTTTCAAACCCTAGAAGCAGATCTGAGACGAAGACAGATCTGAGACGAAGACGATCGATCCGCATCATCGGGATTGAGTCATAATCATTGAGATCTTCATCAAAACTCTATTCTCATTTGGGTTTTAGGTTTACTCTCAATGTTTACAGACTTTTATCCAGTTTTGTAATGGATCTTATCGCTTTGTTTTCTATCATGATCGTAGCGTAAATCTTTTATGTCACAATGTATTGAAGATAGTTCTCTGGGATTTCTGAGATTGAGCATGTTCTTCATATTTTCTTATGAACTCGATTGATTTGATCATGAATAAATTGATCTTATTCATAGTATTAATATGATATGATATAGTTTAGGCCATTCTATACATTGAAATATCGATCATTGCAATTATCACTCTTTTGATAATATATGGTAGCAAACTATAGGTTATATTATTCTCTTTTATATAGCCTAAAGTATTCATGTCATGATTCAAAACAATGAATTATTCTCTTCTATTAAATGCTATGGTATATTGAGTTATGATATAATGCACCATTAATTGATCTAGATGTATTCTCATCTTGCCTAGGTTGATTGATAGTTTATTCTCATTTGATTATCATATTCTAGATATAATGTTATTTAGGTTTTATCTAGCTATAATATTTTTAGTGATTCTGTTACGTATAGTGTAGTCAGGATTTAACTTTGTACGCTTTGTGACGAGCGCATCAACCTCTCATCAAACCACTTGTATTTTTTTTCCTCCCTCTTCATCTTTCAAATCTGGACCTAATGAATCATCATTATCAACTTCAGATGACCAATCCTGATCTGAATTATCATCACCCATAACAGGGTCATCATCACCCATACCCGGGTGTCCATCACCTTCCCTATCATCTTGAATGATGTCATCTTTAATATCATCAGCGTCCTCATCAACCCATGATGGCACAAAGTTACATGAACTTTCTACATCCTCACTTAAATCTGCATCAACCCATTACCCTTTTATAGTTGTATCCCTATTTACATCACTGCCCTCTTCAAACTAAGCATCACTTATAGCAGCTTGACTTGTAGACCCAAACTCAAGCATCAGATTCCTAACAACTTTAGGATTTTGATGTTCTTCAAACAGTATCTCATCTCTATGACTTATAACCTTCAATGGAGAGGTAGACACTTCTGCATATATGATGAAGGGAAGACCTGGTCTAAAGACATCCAAGCAATGACAAAATAGTTCAACAGTATCTATTGGCCACAACCGTTATCCAAAGTTGTAGCAGTTGGTCTCAGAAACCAGAATCTAGCAGCAATAGAAAGGTTCTGATTTGTCCTCTTTTAGTACAACTCGGTGTGAATTTCTGTGATATCAAATAAATAACCTATCTGGATCGACATCCTTGACTTCATCAACCCTGTACCTAACCTTAGGTTGCCACTAAAATCTACCACCATAATGAAATTTCAGACTAACACCCTTGTCAAAAAACCACATCCTGCAACAGTATCAAGGAAAAAGGAAAAACTTTGATAAGATAATGCACAATAACTTATAGAATAACCAAGAAAACAAAAATTCTCATGGATAGATTCAGAGCTAAAAAGATTAACTAAGAAAAGATAGATCTGAACAATATATGAATGAAATCATGCATCTATTTCACTCGGCCAACATAAATCTCCAACAACATGAACTGAAATCAGAGAAATAATCACCTAAAAACCATCATATCATGAATCATGCATGTGCTTGAATCTCAGATCTCCAAAGCAGTGATATCAAATTATGCAATAAATATCCAAGGAACTCGTGTAAGCTCATATTTGGGATTGAGATTCATGTAAGATGCAGATACTCATGAATCAAGTGCGTACCTTGTTGTTAGAGCTCAAATACTACTTTCAACAACGTATCTACGTTTGAAATTCTTGCCTAGACAGATGAATCAAAGCAAATCTTGGCTTTGATTTTGCTTTTCTACGTAGTACACAAGAGGATGGGATTTCATTTGGTTTGGTTCTCTCAGAATTCGATGTGTAATGAAGTTAGTGAAGTATGAGAGAGGTAGGTTAGGTTTATTTTGTTCACTTTTTCCCAGAATAAAGGAGAATGGTATTGTTGCATAGTTAGCTTACGACGTTAGGTAAGAAACAAACTGCGGGGGGTGTTCTGTATATTTCGATAGTTAAGGGTAGTTTAATGGCAAAGGCTTATAGTACAAATAGATGATATGCACTTTTTCCGGGAGGAATAAAAAAGGAAGGAATTGAATGGATTTGATAGGAAAAGAAAGGAATGGAAAGTTACAGATTTTTCATCCATCCTGCTTGTGAATTTGTGAAGGAAAAGCTGAAAGGATTCCTGTTGTCTTGCTTGTGAGCAGTTGAGAAAGGAAAAGAAAGGATTATTAACATAATATATTATTCAATTGTCCTTGATTTCAAATACACAAAAAACCAAGAGTTAATAACGGGTTAGCTCACTAGGTCAAAATATAAAATATAAAGGAATACTCTTAACAAATGACAAAAAGGCATCAAATCAACAAATGATGTTAATGCTAAACAAGATGAAAACACCAACGTTATGCTAGGTTAGTATCTATACTTCTGATTGAAGTGGTGGTCGCCATATATTCACAGCTTAATGATAATTGAGACTACAAAATTCTCAAAAATCAAATTAAATCAAATTATAAAAACAGTCTACAATACATATCCAAGAAAATGAAATTCACACACCCATAATTTGAATGTTCAAGCAAAAGGTTAGAAAAATACTTGAGATTCGTATGAAGCAATTCTAGTAACAAATAATAAGAACAAACATTCAATTTCACCACATGCAAATTAAGAAGAGATGATGTTGATGATATACCCATATATTGAAGTTTCACACTTAACTAATAATGCATCATAACACTTCAAAAAAACAAAAGGAGGGAAAAAAAAACAAAAAACAAAGAAGAGACAAGTGACAAGAGCATTACCTGAGAGTAAGTTGGAGAAAGGGGTGTGCGGGGTCGGGTCACTTGGGTGTGTGTGTTGTGTGTTGTGTGTTGTAGGATGGATGAAGAACGATAGATAGGGTTAAATTAAGTAGAATGCGTAAACTAGGAATATGATAATATTAGCGAGGGTAGTAAAGGATAAGTACAAAATAAAATATATCATTTTTATTTTTTTTCTAAATCCCATCAATTTTGGAAGGAAAATGGACCATATTTTCCATTGGATTCCATTCTTTTTCATTGATTGAAAAAGCTCACAAGCATTCAAAGGAAAGGAAAATTGCTCATTTTCCATCCTTTTTCTTCACTTTCCATCCAAAACAAAACTCACAAGCATAGTATTAAGGATTTTGATTGGTTTAATTATATAAGTAAGTTATAGGATAAAGTTGAAAAGTTTGTGATTTAATTTTAAAAATACATCAATTGGTAAATAAATGAAATCACTATCATTAGTTAGTAATAAAGAAAAAAAAAAAAGAAGAACCAACTTGCGAGTAATTTACACCTTAAATAATTGCATGTAAACCTTTTTAAAAAATATTTTATAAATTTTGTTGTTAGGTTTATATCTCGAGTAATTTATTATGGAGCATAATATATATGATTATTTTTTTCCCCCTGAATTCAATATTTATTTAAGAGAGAATTACGAACTATTAGTCATCAAAATCAAAAAATATTTACCTTTATAAAAAAAATCTAAAATATTTATCAATTGATTATATCTCATTATCTTATTTAACAATTAGACATCTACCAAAAATAAAAATTTCAATTCCATGATATCTATCTAATGTATAAATTACCTAGAAGTTATAAATTACGAAACGATAATATCTATCGTTTTTTTCTTTTTCTTTTTTGAAAAAAAAACTAACATCTTTCCTAATATGTCATTAAATCTTCCTTTCCTTTCTCGCGCATCCATCCCTAATTTTCTTTCCTTTTCGTTAATTACAAATGCCAATTTATCTCACCCTCTTTGCCCCAAATCCCCAAATCAAAACCCTAGCCATTCAGTCCTCAAAATCATTCTCGATAGCCTACAAAAAGTCATGGAAGGCGACGGCAGCGCATGACAAAGTAAAACGCACTATGGTTTGAGTTTATAATGTATTCGACTTCATGATGTAATATGCTGATTTTGTTTCCTTATAAATGCCAACAGAGTGCAGAAAGATGGTCGAGAAGTTACACAAGCCAACAACAAAAGAAGCCTTAGGAGCACTGTTTGTTTCCTGGATCTCACCTGTTGCATAGTTAAATGAGAATTGTTTGTTTTCTCCTAGTACTGTATCTTAATTGAAAGATGATTTTAGATTACGATGGGTAGGTCGAGGAATAACTGGGTGCTTACTTTAGGAGGGATCGAAGTCGCGTACTGTTTAGGAGGGATTGGAGTCGTACACTGTTTGGACGATGAAGTCGTCGAAGGTGAGGTTGGTATTGTCTCCTTTGTTGTCCTTGATTTTTTTGGAGCATTGTTTAGAAGATGGTCGTGGCAAGTACACTGTATTTCTATATATGAGCATTGTTTATTTCGTGAATGATGACGAGTTGAAGGCGAAAGTGATGACGATGATGGATGGCAGTTAGATTTAGGATTATGATTAGGGTGGAAAAGATTATTATAATTTGTAATCTACTATAATAAATTATTATAATCTATTATAATCAATTATTTCCATATTTTGTTTGAGGGCAAATAAGACCATGATTTGAATTTATGAACTAATTGATAATTAACGAAATAAAAAGCAATCTATTGATAATACTCTCATATCTAATAAGGAAAGCCAATAAATCATTCCTAAAATCAATCTAAATAAGGCCAAATGGTAATTAATAAGTTAGAGATGATTTCTTGATAAATAAGTTTAAAAAATAATGTCAATTGGTGATTTAAACTAATTTTAATTAAGATTATTGAAAAAGAGTATTAAATTGTATTGATTCATAATAAAATAAAAAAGAATATGATATTCATTCTTACAAGAAATACATTATTCAACTTTGATTTTAATTTTTTTTTGAAAAAATTGATTTTAAGTTTTATTCTACAGAAAATTATCAAAACCTACACTTTTTTAGAAATAATTCCAAAAACATACGTACGGGACTATATGTTCCAAAACCTACAATTTCAATACTTCCTATAACCAGTGCTCAAAACTTCCTATAACTGGCGCTCAAAACTTCCCACGGTTTCTTTCTCTTTTTGTTTTCCCCCTCCGATTGTCAAACATTGAGCCCATGGTTTTGATCATCATCATCATCATGGAAGGTTCAATCACGATCAAAATGATGATCTAAGGATGAATCTTTGATCATTACCATCATCATAGAGTTTGGTTTTTGATGGAAAACAGAATTATTTTCATGTGTAGGTTTGGTGTGCTGTCTCGATCGTTTGTATGCCATTCAGATTTTGGTTTTGATGAATTTGTTGATAAGGTATGAGGTCCTTTCCATATTGCCTCAGGTCATGAATTGAATTTGTATTATTCCATTCCAGATCATGATCGATGCTTATTGAGTGATCAAGAGGATTGGACGACGTTGTTTGAGGTGACAAAATGCCTTCGTTTATGCTCAAATAATGTCAATGTTGAGTGTAGTGGCAATGTCTTAGAGACTGGTGTTTGGAATCTGTTTTCATATCGTGGAAGTGAAACAGCGCTTGTTATGTGAAATAGAGCGCTAGAAGAAATCCTGTAATATGCACGAACCAAACAAAGCGACAGTTAACAGAAACAGAGCACCTGAGTAAATCGACACCATATGAATCCTCTAATATGCTAACTGAGAGTGTTGTTGATCACGATATTTTAAATGATGATTTTGTCGATGATGTTGTGCCCGAATCATTGCTTCAATTGGAAGGTGTTTCGTCGATCAATATGCAACCATCTTTGTGTTCTTTGCATTGGTATAATCTTATTCAGAATATTGGCCAAGCTTACCATGGTGGTGTGAAATAGTATAAGAAGTCTCTTGCATTATATGTGATCGAGATCTGATTTAGATATATTTTGAAGAGAAATGAGAAGGAGAGGGTTTATGCAATTTGTGCTATCAAAGAGAATGGTTGCGAATGGTTTGTTATGGCTTCATTGTGCTCATACAATAAATATTTTTACATCAGGAAGCTGAATAACACTCACACGCATGGACAATTGTTTTTTCTGGAGCGTTCCATAAAGAGCATTAAGTTGGAATGGCTTGTTCAGACTATTTTAGAAATGGTATGTCGTGACCCTCATGTTGGAAGCAACCAGATCTGCAATCATTTCCAATCCAGTTATGGATTGAATTTATCATATACGAAGTTATGGAACATCCTTTAGAAGGTTAAGATGATGATTAACGGAGATTCTACCAAGTTATTTGCAAAATTGAAGCCATATGTTGAAGCTGTGATGAGAACTAATTCTGAAAGTCGTATTACCTTGGATGTAGAGGATGGAACAAATCATTTTGCCAAGTTCTTTGTTTTATTCCATGTTTCGATCATCGAATTCAATCATTATAGACCGTTGCTCTTTCTTGATGGCACATTCCTAAAGGGTAATTTAATTGGAGTCATATTAGGAGCAAATCGATTTTTTTATATCTCTTTTTTTTTAACATGTATAATTACAAGTAAATTACTACAGAAAAAGATACGATATTCAATCATCAATTGAATAAGATTTAGAAAGCTTTTTTGATTATTCTATTCTATTAAGAAATGAAAGAGAAAGGATCAATACCAGCCCTCTTCTTTTGTTTATATCAAATTCTTCATATAACGTGGATCACACGAGCCTCTTTTCCATTAATTCACTCAATCAGGGGGGCAAGTAAAAATAGAAAGAAAGGATAAATCCTGGATAAATATGTTTCTAAATAGGTTTCTTTATCTTATATATATTGTTCAAAAGAGTTTGATTATGCTTTATTATGTCTAGAGTGGAAGCGTGTTGCAGCAAGAACAGATAGTAAACGGCTTTCTTATGGACGCTTTATTCTCTCTCCACTTATCAAAGGTCAAGCCGACACAATAGGTATGGCAATGCGAAGAGTTTTGCTTGGAGCAATAGAAGGAACATGTATTACACGTGCAAAATTTGATAAAATAGCACACGAGTATTCTACCATAATAGGTATTGAAGAATCAGTACAGGAAATCTTAATTAATTTGAAAGAGATTGTATTGAGAAGTAATCTATATGGAACGTGTAACGCATCTATTTTTGTCAGAGGGCCTAGATATGGGGGCGATATAGTGCGAATTCGAGCTATTAGGGAGGGATCTTATGAGAACTAGTTCCAAAAGGATTTATTATGGTTTGATAATCAAGGTTTCGCAGGTGATAATCAAGATATTATTTCTTCAAGAAGCTCGAAAAATCCATTTTGGGCTCTAGAAGGATTTGGTGTTGCTTATATTTTACAAGAGATGCTTACTTATAAATCGGATCATATTAGAGCTCGAGAGGAAATGGTTGGTACTACAGTAATTGGAACAAGAATAGCGAACCCCGAAGATGCTCCAGAATCTTTTCGATTGCTTGTTCGAGAACTACAATCTTTAGCTCTCGAACTTAATCATTTTCTTGTTTCTGAAAAGAACTTTCAGATAAATAAGTTCGAAGCTTAATCAAAAGAAATTCCAATTTTTCTTCTATGATCGATCAATATAAACATCAACAACTCCGAATTGGCTTAGTTTCTCCCCAACAAATACGTGCTTAGCCCCCCCTCCTTTAGGGCTTATTAAGGAGTTCTGACGCCCCTTAAGATCTAAAAATTCTCGAGCCGTCAAACTTCAGTCTGCTTTCATTATTGAATCGGTAAACTAGCAGTCAAATCTTACACGCCTTAAGAATAAGAAATAGCATAATAAAAGAGATTCACGGGGTTGAGATACTAAGCCAACGAAAACTTACTGAACTGCTATCCAGGAATGTAAGAATGACTTATTCTAATCTAATAGAGTCGAGCCTCACTTCCTCTATTCGTAACAGAAGAGAAGCTTGATTGAAGGTTGACTAATCCTCTATAAGGTAATAGATGAAGAGTCAAATATTTTGGCAATATCTTACGAGAGGATGATTTAAGAGCATTTTGAATGAGAGTTTTCGATTTTTGTGCATCTCGCGACATAATAAGATCTTGGACAGAGTTTGGTAATTTTTGTTTTTTTTGGAATCTTAAATTAAAAGAAAATAAGTTGAATAGAATGTATGCATAACACCTCCCTTTTAATGATTACTCAATCATTATATACATTCTTTTAAGTAATTGTCAACTTTACTGTAACCCCGTATTTTTTATCCCGTATTTTTTATGCCTACAAAATATCGAAAAAAATAGAACAAGGGGATATAATTAAATTCTTTGATTGGTTCTTTTCAGAGCAATGACACCATGTTATGTTATTTGTTTTGCCTGATGGTACCAACATAAATTCTAAGAATCAGTAAGATCTTTAGAATCGCTAAAAGAAGAATAACAATAGTGAGACCTATAGGACTCCCAGTAGTAAGACCAATATGAACTCAAGTAATCCTCCCAGTATCCTTAGAAATGACTCTTCTTATTTACCTCCGTAAAAAAAAAAAAAAAAAGAGATGAAATCTTGTTTGTCCGAAACAAAAAACCGATGCTTTTTCGCCCAAAACATGTCTTCTCTGTCTTTTCGTTTTTCCAAAGATTGATGTGCAGTTCTATTAATTAATATAGCAAAATTGAACAATACAGTCAAGTACTCAAGTTCTATTCTCTCACAGAAATAGAATAAGATAAGAGTTGATTCCTTTATTAATGTTTTTTTATTTCTCTTTTTATAAGTAATTGTCGACTCTTATCTTAAGTCATTCAATCTCTTTTTCTTTTCTTTCAACTTCTTTTTAGTTGAACTTCTATTGGAGATTATAAAAAGTGAAGTTAATACAAATATTTTTCTTTTTTTTTATTGAATTCCTATGTATGTACAATTTATCTTATGCGGGTCCGCGTAGCTCAGAGGTTAGAGCATCGCATTTGTAATGAGCCGACGACTCATAGGCAGTGCAGTGGCTTGGTTAAGGAAACCCACCGGAGCCATAGCGAAAGCGAGTCCTCATAGGACAATTGTCACTGCTTATGGACCCGAGCCTGGGTGATCTATCCATGACCAGGATGAAGCTTGGGTGAAACTTAGTGGAGGTTCGAACCGACTGATGTTGACGAGAGCTTGGAAATGTGGGTTTTTATGATCCGATAAAGAATAAGACTTCTTTAAATGAGCCTCTTATTCTAGATTTTCTTGAAAACGGTGCTCAACCTACAAGAACTGTTTCTAATCTTTTAAACAAGGCAGATATTTTTAAGAGAAAAAAAGAGAAAAGAGAAACTTAAGCTTTTGTCTTTACCGGAAGATTAGATCCTTGCTTTCACGCAATTTGCAAGGTAATTCCATTTAATCAATATAGATTCTTTATTTTTTTATTTAATCTTTATTACCCCCCATTCCTTCCTATGCCAATACTTATAATGACGCCAAAATGATTGCAATCAAAATAAGTAACAGGTCATTTGTGTTGCAATCTTCTGTGTCTCAATAAGTGAATCATAGACAGCATCTCTTTCTTTCATCAAGGGAATACCTAATTTCCTGACATATCCACTTCAGGTCACTATATCCCTATGTCTGCTCAGAAAGCGCGAAGAATTAGTGATCTAGTCCGTGAAATTCCCAATGAGGACGCACTCAGGATACTCGAATTCATACCTTATCGAGCATCTTATCATATTTTGAAACCAAGCCATAATAAATTCTTTTGGAATTAGTTCTCATAAGATCCCTCCCTTATAGCTCGAATTCGCACTATCGCCCCTACCCATACTGGGTATGAAGTCTTTGTTTTTCTCTAAAGAAAAGGGTTGCTTTTCTTGTTTGTCCGCAATACATACTATCAGACAGATAAAAGTAAGGAATCCACTTATGTAATAGAGCTGATCCCCTACGGTATTGAGCAGCGGTGTAGGATCAGATCCCAAGGATAGTAAGTCTGCTTCTAAGTAATGTGTTTGTTCTAATATGTTAGAGTAGATGATCTATGCGTTTAATCAGCTTGTTTGATTGGTGTGTTGATTCTAGAGTATTGGAATATATGATCTAAGTGATCAACTTTTCTTGTTATCTTTCTCTCATGCATCCCCTGAAAAGGGGACCAACACGTTATTGAGCTCTTATAATTCACGACAACTATTTTTCTGTGTCTGTCCTCCTCTCTTTGTTATAGTAGTAAGACTTACGTGTGAAAGACTTGGGCGTTATATTTCTGGCCATGGTTGTATTTAGAGATGATTTGTTATGTTCACTTGTCGCTCTTTCGATATTTCTCAAATTTCAGAATGGACTTTTCATCATCTCTATTCTATGTTCTTCAGTCACTGTCACTCATTTTTTGTTAACAGCTTGATAACTGTAACGTCCCGATTTTTCATTAATTATTAATGATACATATGACGTCACTATCGTTGGGACCAATGCCTCGGCCAGAAAAAAACTATATATCCTGACTTAGTCATAAGAATTAAGCTAAATTGACTCATACATCATTAGTTTAGAAACTTTTGATGTACTGAATCATAACTAAGAATATCACCTTCATTGCGGAATGTACATCTCAATCTAGAATCAGATTATCTTTCACACACATAAGTTACATCTAGCATCAAAACATAGATCACACTTCTCTCCAAGTTTTGCTCCTGAAACAAAGGGAAAAGGAAAGACACAAAAAAATAGTTGCCGTGAGCTATAGGAGCTCAATAACCAGGAGTTACACGTGAGAAGAAAATAAGAAAAAAAAGAGAGGAATGATCACTCGGATCCTTTATTCCAATACTCTGGAACTATCACACCAATTTGACATTCATAATTATCATCACAACCATACCAGTAATTCGTCCTAGTCATATAAGCACATTTAACATCAGGTAATAACGCTCAAAATCATACGTCAATCGATACTCCGAACATCATCAACGTCATTTACTACCGTCATACCATTTCTAGTATGATAGACAAGACTTTGTTATACGACACTGTGACAATGACACTGTGACACGACACTTTTCCAGTCCAAGTCTCACGCACTGCTGCGCTCAGTAGTTCACTCAAGACTTTGTTATACTTACCGTTATATCAATCAGACAGAAAGGACAGACAATAAACACCCTCAATGCTATAATTGTGTCCTTGGTTCTTATTCAATTTCATAAGTAAGCTCTTTTCAACTTTAGCAAAAGAGACATCCGCGAAAGGGGATCAGCCAAACCAGAGCCCAGAGTCTCCTGCAGTGAGATGCCCTCATCCAAAATGACCTTACAAGGTCGATGAAAGAATGTCACCACCAAGTCACTGTATAACACATGCGACAGACACAACGCTCTTTGTGTTTTATACCACGAGTTATCTAACCAATTATGGATTTATACTCCTTTCACACATTCACCCTCATTATACCAACAAATAAGGTATAACACACACCATGCAACAACACTCCACAGCACTCAGTATTTACCACACAGCACACAGCTGTTGCAGTCAGTATTTTACGTCAGCCATATTTAGTGACTACGTCCAAAGATTCCAATGCATATTATTATATTCACGGTATAATAACACGCATCGTCACACAAAGTAAATTTAAATATTACCTTTTATCACAGTTCTTCGCGTGCACACCTTCAGTCTCGTTCTTAAGTGACAACGAGCAGCGTCTTTGAATCCTATAATATAATGAGATACACGTATTAAGACACACTCTAGTGCATGATGTTCACGTATTAAATAACATGGGGAATTGCTGTCCATAGTGACATGGTCCGTGTTGATATAGCACGGCCCGTGTTCCCTCACAAACTGGAAAATGCCTTACTATCCATAATGACACGGCCGTGTACCTTCACAGTCTGGGAAATGGCTTACTGCCCAACATGATCCTTTGACGCGTTTAAATCTATAACTTCGCGTATACAACTCCAAAAATTATTTCGTGAATTTCTACATAAGCTATACTTCATAATCTTTCCATTTAATTAAAGTTTATAACATGAGATCTTACCAATAATATCAGTTTATTCATTCAATTTTATATTTTTTGTTAGATAATACAGTTTGAACTCTCTTCTCATAACTCCATACATACAACTCCAAATCTGGATTTATAAACTGTTATGGAAACTAGACTTCAAGAACTTTCCATTGATATAATGCTCGTTTCCTAACTCTTTTTGGGTAATTCCAAATTAAGTCACAAAGTCAGTTCTGTAATAAGGTTTTTTCTTATTGATATTATCCGTACGTTTTGATTTATATCTTGAGATTCACAACTCCAAATCATGATCTATCCACTTCATCAGACACTAGACCTATGAGCCTTTAACATACATAAAAATCCAAATTTATCTCCGAGAGTATGATTTTATACAAAATTTCTAATCTTCTATATTATGCTTTCCAGAATCTCAAAAACTAATTCTTCTTCATTCATGGTTTTTCATGTTTTTCGTTCATACAAGTTTTTATGATCCCATGTCTATGTCGAGACAAGGACAACCAAGTGATGCTCACCTTTACTTACCATGATCATCAATGGCTACGATGAGCTCCAACGAATGACGGCTTGAACCGTGCGAAGAGTTTGATGATGAGGCCGAGTTTTGGCCCCCTTGCTCCTCTCAATGGTTATTGTGTCTTCTCCTCCGTGCTTGTCTCCAAGTTTTCATGAGAGAATGGTAGGAGGAGGAGAGGAGAAGAGAGTAATGAGAAATGGATAATGAGAAGGAATGATGATGAAGTGGTGAATGGGGTGGGTGAAGTGTGCGGAAAAAGGAAGTGGAGAAATTAGGAGGAGTGGAGGGAGAAGAGAGAAAGTGGGGATTTGAAAAATAAAACCCACATATTTGTATGACGGGGTTTAATTTACCCATAATTATCATATTTTCATCGTGATTTTAACAAACAAATTTTATATCTTCGTCGAACAAATTATGACGTTCAGTAATATACTATTTTTGTTATTTTCTAAGACAATAATTTATTATGAAATTTTGGGATATTACAGTTTACATTTAAGGAAGATGCTTGAATTTGGAATTCCTGCTCATTCTCATCAACCTTCTATGCAAAACTCCATCAAGGTTTTCTGCTTTTCTACAATGCAAAAGAACTTTGAACCCTAAAAAAGTTTCGGCCATCCCTGCCTAACTGTTTCAAGAAAATCTTCATGAGTACAGCAAGCATTCAGAAAATGAAGGGTTGTGTTATAACAGAAGCGTTTCGCCGGATTAATTTCTTCGAAATATAATTATCGGAATTAACAAAATAATAAAATATT
>JAOVYX010011885.1:0-33001 GCA_035668315.1 Drosera spatulata
CGCTAAAAGACATTAGCGACGGATATTTTAGTTTTAGCGACGGAAAAATTCCGTCGCTAAAACGAAGAATTTTTGTAATGTAATACCTTTTATGTACCAGAGCAGGTAATGAACTCCCTTCAGGTGCTCTTCTGTTGGGTTTTGCATGTACTGACTTAAGTCTGTATGGTATATGATATGTCTGACCTGGTATTAGTAGAGGTTTGTCTCTTTCAATAAACCTTGCCTCAGCGTTTTGAGGGAAAAATAAGAGATGGAGACGCGAAACGACAGTGACAGTGGTGGTTGAATTTATAAAGGAGTTGGAGAGCGAAATGAGAATAGGACGATGCCGTTGTCGACATTTTGCGACTTGTGGGTTGAGATTTCATAATCATTTGTTGAATTAAATTGATTTTGTTGGGAGGAAAATAAAATAAATTCCTATTGTAAATGCATGAGTCTTAATGTGTGGTTATTCATCTCTTAGGATTTTTGTAACATCCATCGTAATATATAGACTTAATGGTGGATGATTACTGCATAATCTTATTAATGGTGGATTGCTATTCTCATCTTTAAGAGTTCTCATGTAACATATGCCTTTTGAATGCTTATGCACTTAAGGCACTATGTAACCCCTCTTCTCATTTGTGCCCATAAATAGTGGCCTTGAGAACTTGAAAAACTATCACAGCTTGAGCAATACGATTCTCCCTTCCTCTTCATACCATCTTAATCTTATAAGTGTAGGAGTTTTCTTTTTATCAAGTTTATAACACGTTATCAGCACTATAGTCTTCAAGATAACAAGTTAAGGTATAATCTATACTAACTGTATCCTCTTGTTATGGTTATGTGCTTCTATAAAAATATTGATAATAGTATTCTTATGTTAACATATTTTAGCATTCGTTTCTTTATTTTTAAACTCATGTGTCCTGTACATGATTGGATGGTAAGTAAAAATATAATACCTCACATAATGTCCTACTAAAAGCAATATCTTTGCTTACTTATTCGTGGAGCATACTTAACCTTTGTTATAGAATCAACTTTGGATTCTAATACGTACCTATATTTATTTTCAATGCCATCTGGATAAGCATAAACTCCAATCGTTCTAATCTATCTTATTCTCTACTAATGATTTTTATTTATTTGTAGTTATAATGGCTATTCTCATTAATCTTGAGTTCGTTGTCCTTGACATTACGGGCAAGAATTATCTCCCATGGACACTAGATGCCGAGATCCATCTTACCATAAATAATTTGGGAGATACAATAAAAGATGAAAATATGACATCGGCAAGAGAACGTGATCACGGCTATGATATTTCTCCACCATCACCTTCATGAGGGTCTTAAAGCAGAGTATTTAATGGTGAAAGATCCGTTGGAATTATGGAACAATTTGAAGGAAAGATATGGCCACCAATCCTTCCTAAGGCTCGCTATGAACGGATGTATTTAAGGCTCCAAGATTATAAAACTATAAGCGGGTATAATTCCGTAATTTTTCGTTTACTTCTCAACTAAAATTGTGCGGAGAGAAGATCATTGATTCTGACATGTTAGAGAAAACTTTCTCTACTTTTCATGCCACGAATTCGCTCCTGCACCAGCAATATCGCTAACGAGGTTTTAAAAAGTATTCTGAGCTCATTTCATGTCTTCATGTGGCTGAAAAAAATAATGAGCTATCAATCTAGACCCACAGGTTCTGTTGCATTCCCTGAAGCGAATGCGACCTCTTCTTACAATCGTTGGCGTGGACGTGTCATGGATGCGGTCGTGGTAGAGGCCATAATAATGTTTGTATCTGTGATGATTGTTCCAAAAATTCTCAAAGTGGTGAGGGGAAACAAGTTAAGGAGAAAGTGAAGCCAGCGAGCATCAAGAAAGCAAGTGTCGATGTGGTATGACTGGTCATTTGCTTCCTACTTGCCGTACGTTTATACACTTAGTTGAGCTCTATCAACCATCACTTAAAGAAAAGAAAAAAAGAGGTGGAAGCTAATTTTGCCACCACAAGTGCGAAAACAAACTTTGTTGCAAATGATTATGCTATGATGAACATGTAACTTGACAAGCACTTGGATGTTTCTGATTTCTTTCAAAATGTGGATGAGAACATTGAGGCTATCATTGAAGATGAATATGTCCCTTTTCTTAACAACTAATTTATGTGCTAGTGTGATGTGTTAGTTACTAGCACTATTATCCTATGTATTAGCTACTTTATGGTCTACTTTATCTTATGTACTACTTTTCTATCTATCTTTAATGAACAAACAATTGTTTCTTGTTCATCTTCTAATACTTTGTTATTTATATATTTCAAGATAATGGACATGTTTGATGGAGATCAAGGCCTCATGGATAATGCAACAACACATGCCATTTTGAAAAATACAAAGTACTTTTCCCAATTGGAATTGACCGAGACAAATGTTAATACGATCTTTGGCTCTATAAGCTTAATTGAAGGATATAAGAAAGCTTGTATGGTGTTGCGTAATGGCACAAAATTATTCATAAGTGATGCTTTGTATCCTAGTAGATCGAGAAGGAATATACTAAGCTTCAAAGATAATATGTAAAAATGGATTTCATATTTAACCATGAGGGAGAATGATGTTGAATATTTTCATATTATATCTTTGAATTCTGGTAACAAAATTGTGTTGGAAAAGTTGTCAGCTTTCTCCTCTTGAGTATACTCCCTCCGTCCCACAAAAGAGACAACATATATATATTTTGCATTATTTTATACGCATACAAGACTCATTTTCATATCACGTCTGATTGTCCCGCAACATGTATTAGGTTAAAGTACATAACTTACACAATTATTGATGTTTCACGATAAATATACAAAAAACTGCGTTTGATCATCGTTGCACGCGTGTCAAATTTGTATCGATACACGTGCCAAATCAATCCGTTGTATTTTTTATGGGACGGAGGGAGTACTACGTAAATACTATTATTAGGTAATAGGTAGATTTTTCAGTAGTACAATAATCACTGGTAGACAGTAGCATCATTATAATAGGGTTTTTGATATAGTACCCCCTTAAGACTTATAAAATTTTATATTACCCCTTTAAAAAGTCATAATTTCATATTAACCCACTTAAAACCTAAGGTGTTGGACATATTCCCCCCTTTAAAATTACAAAATTCCATTTTAGAAAATTACCCCAGAATACAGGTTTTATACACTATAAATAAACAGTATTTTGCTATCGATAAAATCGATCGCTAAATAGGGATTTCGGTGACTAAATGTTGTTTACGATCGAAAATCGATCGTTAAAAACAGTCGCTAAAAGGCCGATCGCTAAACACATTAGCGATCAAAACGATCCCAATTTAGCGACCGTTCCTATTTCAATCGGTAACTCGAGGACTGAAAAGGGAACGGTCAAAATGATATAGGCTTAAACATGCAAAAAACTCAAAATGATATAAATTACTTGTTGTAATACAAAAATCGTGTATCAAACCAGGAACGGTCAAGAAAACTACATAAAACTACAGAAATCATGCACATCTACATAGGCTTAAAAACCATGGATCTGTCCTGCAGGACATGGAGGAGGCGGTGGCGATGGATCATAAGAATTGTCCAGACGACGATCAATAGCTCCTCTCCCGCACTGAGGCATTATCTGGGACATCCTCTTCATCTCGGCCTTCGAAGCTGCTACCTGCTCCTTCAACAAAAACATCTCGGAGCAGTCGACAGATGGTGGTACTCTGCTGGTCGAAACGCCACAAACGCCACAAACAGCCACAAACAGTCAACCATCACCACAACCATCGCCACTTAACCATTATCACAACCAACCATCACAGAAACCTTTCATACAACCCATCACCTAAACCAACCATCATCAAAACAAACCAAATTCATCAAATCAATCAATAATCAACTCAAATTGAACAACAAACCAAATCATCAAAGTAAATCATATAGATTAAATTAAAAATATAATTCATCAAATTAGAGATTAGGTTTAGAAAAATTATACACTTTGCAAGTAGGTTATGGTTTGTTGGTTGCAGGATGGAATGTGTAATAACCCAAAAATTTTTGATTTTAAAAATATATATTCGATATAAAATATACGTACGAAGCGTATATAATAAATACGCGAATAAAATTTATGAACGACGAACGTTACATCGTTAAAATTATTATGCATCTGAGACACAGATTTATGCTTGAAAATCTGAGATAAATGAACGAAACGTGATTATAAAATAATTGGGATAATTAAATCGACAACGATTAACTATCGCGAGATAAATTATATGAAACACGAATAAAAATAACCCGTGAGATGTTTCGAGGGGTCTATTAACCACACCCCTCACCAAAACCATTTCATTTTCGATTCTCACCAAACTCTCACCAAATCTTCTTCGTCTCCTCTTTCTCCCCCGCAGCCACCCACCAAGCACCCATCACCACCGGCAGCCACCGGATCCGCCTCCACCGCCGACGATTGTCCTCGCCCCGATGCAGTCATGGCCGAGCTGCCAGCCACTATCATCGCCGCTCCATCCACCTTGAATCCGACCAGAAGCTGCTGCCATTGGATTCGCCATCGCCGCCTGCCATCGGATCCGTTGCAGCCAGTTGTTGCCTTCCCGCGTAACCAACGCACGCCGCCGACAGCTGTTGCCCGACGATCCCAGTGGGCTACGAGGAAGCTCGAGCAATGGCTCGATAGCGGGCAGCTCAGCAGCAAACCCGAACAAGCCCAGGCACGGCCCGTTTGAGAGCAAGCCCACGACAGGCCCAGGTACGGGCCAGCAGCCACCGAACAGCGAACCCGAAGTCGTGACAACCCCCGGACAGCGATGCCGACCCGAACAACGCATATTGGGACACGGACTTGCGTTGGTTAAGAAAATGAAAAGAATATGAAAAAGAATAATGACGTCTATTCTTTTAATATGTGTATGGTCTGATATGGCGTTCATAATTTTCTACGGCTATTAGAAAATGTTCTATAGGTACTCAATGATTGTCATAGTCGGGGGAGTACCCTGCAAATCGAATACATAGATTTTGGTTGCTGAGCTTTTAGCTCACGGTTATGTGTTTTATTTGCAGATTCATCATCAAGCAATGCTGAAACATTAGAGTGAGATTTTATGCATATAGATATTTATCTCATTGTCTAAGATGTAATAAATACTTGTTGGAAACCATTTGTAAGCAATAAGACATTTTAATATATTCAGGATTGCATATCATTATTTGGAATTATGAATTGTATCATTAAAAGATAGAAAGAATGCATTGTGGGAATATGTAAATTTAATAAAGTTTTTTTTTGTTGATGTAGCAATCGCAGTGATTATATTTAAATTTTTAATGCAATCGAAGTGATTATATTTAAATTTTTAACCTACAAAAATGCGTAGAATCTACATGTTCATGGTTTAACAAACATAACCAACGATTGAAAGACAATTATATCTATGATTCCATGGGAATCTATAATGCAGTTATAATCAATACATGCCCGTTACACATATTCTTCCTTGAATTGACTTCCAACTTTATTTATTGATTTCATAAACTACAATAGAACACTATATGATACAAGAGACATATTTCAGATTGAATATTCAATATTGTTGTTCGGGTGCCTCATCACATCAATCATCTTTTAGACGACGCCTACCCAAATCAACTTTCGTTTTCCACCTACTATTATCATTTCTAAAGTGTCGTTAGCATTGTGAAACTTTTCCTACTTTATAGGCAGTAGATCGTCTGAGCTTTGGGATAACCGTACGAATGGTTTATTCAACTGTCAGGAGCTCGTTCAATCAATATAAATATATAATATAAATGTAGTAATTTTTTTTGTTAGTCCTTTTTATGTTATTTTTTATTGATTAATAATTATGCACATGTCAATATTCTATTGCTTTAAACATATCAAATCTTTATTAGTTTATACATGATTATTAAAAATATTATTATTATTAAGTGTATGAAAGATTCGAACCAAATCATTAACAAGCATCATCAATTTGTTTTAGCATCAAAGACAATCATATTGTACCAAATCTACATATTAAAGAAGTAAAACCAAACCAAAAATAGATTATAGGTGTAAAGCCTCAAAAAATTAAGATCATATAAATGTAAAAATTATGATCAAATAATAGTTTGTAAATTGATAATGTAGCGAGAATATGCGTTTCCTCCTTATGTAATAAATTAAAAAAGAGAAACGAATCTCATTTCAAAGTTTTGAGATGTAACATTACGTTCATAACATTAAAACTTGTGACGAAGTTGGGATAACTTTTATCTTGAAAAAATTTGGAAAATTGTATGTTAATTAATAACATGATTTTTCGAACGTGGTGGTAAAATTTGAGCGAAGGTTGTGGGAGATATGGGAGTAATTAATCCTACGATTAAACGAAAAGGGGATGTTTTTTTTAATTACCCCATAATTCTTTTTCCCTCCCTTTTCTTCCCACTCCCCACTTCTTTAATCTCTCGCCTAACCCACTCCCGGCCACGATAACCACCGCACCAAGGGACACCACCTTTCCTACTCCCTTCCACCCACTCCTTCACCCATCCTTATCACCAAGGGGATCCAAGAAGAAGCATCATCAGCACACCTCCTCCCTTCTCCTCACTAAATCATTATTCCTCCTTCTTAGTTTCTTACCAATCAAACCAAACACCGAGGCTCACGTAGCTGGACTTGTTGGACTCAGAGGGGTGTGGTGAGTATAAGAGGGGAAAGGAATCCAGCTCCAACAGCAGGAAACGCCTCAAGGACGAGGAAACGAGCAAATGGTGCTTGACACGTCAAAGGAAAGCAAAACAAGCTCAAATCCGTTTCAACAAGAGGATGAGCTTTGCCTTCTCTGTTCATAACCTCTAATTGATCATATGTGATCAAAAAACAAGGAAAATAATAAGAAAAACAGGCCACGGACAAAGAAACGTGATATTTGAACCAAAAGACGAGTTATGCTCGTGAGACCTGGAAACCTAAGATTTTATATATCAAACAAGTCCAAACTAAACAAACATGACAAGAACTAAGTAAACGTTATGTTTATGAAGTTTTAGATCATTTGGGGTTGAATTGGATGGGTAAAATGCAAAAATTAACAAACGAGCAAGAGACGTTTCTGGACAGCTTTGATGTTCGACATTAGAACGTATTTTTTATCCCAGTTAAATCCTAATTCAGCAAATAAGTCTTGAAACAACGTTGTATAGGACTTCTTGACATTTCCCATCAATCAAAAATCACTCAATTTGGTTAAGAAACGAAAAAGTTATTTGCATTCGAATTTAGGCCTGAAATCTGAAAAACCTGTCAGGTCACTGTTTGCATTCAGTCGCGGCTGCGACAAGACTTGTAGTCGTCGCGACGCCTCTCAGCCAGTTCAAAAATTCATTTTTCGATGTATTTATGTGCCGTATCAAGCCGTATACCCTCTATGACTACTAAAATACAATATTTGGACAAGAAAACATAGGAAAATACGCGTTTGATTGTATAAAAAGTCAAGAATACAAAGTTTGAATAAAAGTACGTAATAGTTTACATATTTGTGCGATATACGTAAATACATGAAAATAACGGAATGTACGTAAGAATAAGTAATGACGTAGTAGACGTATTTATGGAATTATAATACACATGAATACTTAGAAATAATGAAATATATGAAAGAAATATGTAGTAATGAACGTATCATTTTTATACTGTGTAGGAACTAAGATGTAAACTGTTCTTCCTTTGGTATAACGTAAACAACCCGAGACTCACATAACACGGTAACGTTTAGATTCTTGGTTTGGATGACGATACATGTTAATATACTAGATGTATATTAACGCGTGATGGGTAGTTTTGTCCTGTGTGCTGTATTATGTTGTGCTGTGTTATGTTTGTATTTTCGTGTTATTGTATGATTGTATGGTACCACTTGTAGCTTATCGCAGTTCATGATAGCCTAACCCTGATAGTCCTAATGCTAGGGTTTGGGTAGGTTTTTCTCTGTTAACCCCATATGTTATATGATTGTGATAAAGACAAGTGTTAGGTTTACAAGGTTTGGCATACGCTAATCGATAAAGGTTAGGGTTAATACAGATTAATCCTATAAATGATGTCATGTTAAAGATGAACATGCGAAATAGGAATGAATTCATGAGAGGTGAGATTAACCTCCGAGCTTATTAATTCTACTGAGTTGTTACACTATGGCTTGGGGAGATGTCATGTTAAACTATACAGGGATGAATAGTTACGACTAATCATCTTATACCCGCAGACAACTTTGTGAGGTTGTCAGGTTGTGGGGTATCTCGCTGCTGGAGACCCTTGGGCGTCGTTACAGGTTGATCCCCTGTTTCGAATGACCCCGGACTTTAAGCTTCTAAAAGAAGCTATGGATTTACATGGTTAGCCAAGGTCATAGTGTTAATAAGAGGGTATCTGTGGTCTATCATATATGTTAAAGGTATGACTGAATTTGTTGTGATTTCAGGACAGATTATTCTTTCTTTCTTTCCTTTTTGTGCTTCCCCTGAAGAGGGGGCCGGCACGTTACTGAGCTCGTACAGCTCACGGCGTTGCTTTTCTTCTATTTCTTGATTTTCATCTTTTTAGGTGCAAGACTTGAGGAAGGATTTTGATTAAACTATGATCCTGTTTGTAATATTAATGCTTGGGACAATATTTCTAAGTTTTTACTGCTTTAATATAGAATAAATAAGTAAATTTGTGGATCTACTTTGATAATGCTTTAAGTGTATTTTCATTTGGATTTATTTTAAACCAAATTAAGCTAGATGGCCTGACTAAGGTTTGTGGAACCTTAGCGGCAGTAATGCCACGTGAGTTTTCAGCAAAGGACATGAAAATCGGGGCGTTACAATAGGTTTATCAAATAATTTAAAAATTTGTATACATGTTTGGTTGTGAAACGTGATGTGCTTCACTTGACGTGAGATAAATAATCTTGCTAGAATTATTTGTTAAACTCGAATTTATAATATGCATGTTATGACCGTGGTCTTCTCGATAAAGACGAAAATAGGTTACATGTAATTTGTTTATACCACATTAATTTTTACAATTTATCGTACTAGTTTTAAATAAAATTATTTAAATGTTTTAACATGCTTTAAAAATGTATCTTCATATTTAAATGGCGTACTTGCTTAAATCAATTTAATAATTGAATTGTGTGTGGTTAAACGTGTTATGCTTTGTTGACTTGCTTGTGATTAATTTAAGCTTAAGGAATGAATTTAAATCGGTGCAAATTATTAAAAATAGTTCATAAACAAAATATCGAAAATAATAAAGTATTCCATGATAGTCATCTGTTACACATGACAACACCCAATTCTCTTGTCCGTTAACACTTGCTTGGAAATCTTGGACGATATAAATGACACACGTACTTTGAAAGAATAAATTCGAATAATGTGGGGATTAGAACAATGTCGTGTTCTTGACTAGCTGGGGAGAGATGATTTATACTGAAATTAATCATTTCTTTGCATGCACACGGCGAAGATGATGAGTCGGCCGTTTCTTGAACATAAGCTATCCTGAGGGTACTACGGGCCCAATGTTAAGTCATAGTATGGTCTACCTAACCTACTAACAGACTTCCTGTAAGTGTTAATGTTTTCATATTTAATATTACGAAAACGTGATAACATACATAAACTTGAAAATACGTGAATAAAATGTGACAACGTGTGTAAGCTTGATAAAACATGAAATAATATATGTACTATGTGCGAAGTACAATAAACGAAAGTCTTGATACTTGTGAATAAAATCTTGTAATTAATCTTTGGTTTATTCATAATGTCTGTTGCATGGGGTCGAGCACATACATAATATTCCCTCCATTCCATATTATAAATAACATTTTCCTATTCGGATCATCCCAAAATAAAACCAACATACCATATTTAGTAAGGTCTTTACATAAAAAAATACCAAAACAAATCATCATGTATTATAATACATCTATCACCTCCTTTCTCCTCCTCTTTCATTCTCTCTCCTAAACCCCACTTATATCCTACTATCACTGAAAAAAAAAATACTCTTTCATCATCAAATCCCATAAAAATTCAACACAAACATAAATCAGCGTGTCGGGTCAAACCGTTCGCTATATTCTAGGGCAGAGGTAGTAAGACGTGTTCGTTCTCTGTAATTAACATGTATCCTATTGTTATTGGACTCAAATCCACGGTTATATGTTCGGTTACAGGTTGAAGATAAGCTGAGCTGGGTTGTGCTAAGTGAGAGGAATAAGTGACTGCTCGATTAATAATTTGAGGTTTCTGATGTAATATTTTATTTGTTAAGACCTTGATGTATTCCCAACTAATTACAATATTATTTTATAGTGGGATTTTCTATTTTTATGTTTCTAATACCTTAACCTTTTGTATTCTTGTCATTTTGGTACATGTCGTAACGACGGTAACGTCATGTGTCACGTATTCATTGACGGTAAATCTTATTACATCTTTACACTGAAATTATATATTATAATATGTTCATATTATAACTTGAACATATCAAAAGTTACATTAATCTAATTTTGGTACCATATATTAAAAGGGAGAAAAGGGACTGCAATTACTGCAGACAACATGGCTGCAGCCCTTCTCATAATTTTTTAAATATCAGGATTTTTTTAAAAAAATTTAAAATTTAAAATTAAAATTGGGTAGTTATTGTACAAATCGTGAGAGCTGTTTTTATTGACTGCAGTTACTGCAATCACTCCAACCCCATATTAGAATAAGAAACACAATATTTGGACCATTTAAAGTCCATATATTTATCAAAGTCCATAACTAACATTTTAATCATTACGAACCCATAGTTAATCATTAGAGACCCATAAATGTATAATTTCATTCAATAAGTTAAGGCCCATTAAACCTCCATCACCCCTTACACTCAAATTATATATTATGAATTTATAAATGATTTAACAGAATCCCCTATGATTTTCACAACCCGTTGATGCATTTATCACCATAAACTCTCCAAGTTCCTTGCGTCATTGGCTTTACCACCAAAGAACTAACACCATCTCTAACATTTAACAAAATATATCAACACTAATAGAGCATATCATGCACGATCCCATCCACCAACTGCTGCGACACCTTCCTCTTCTTTATAAAGATGTGTTGGTTCCTTTCTCCCCAAATAGCATAGATCATAACTGCAACCTCAGCTCTTCTTCTATTCAAAGACTCCTTATTCACTTTCAGCACACAAATAGCCCATAAAACACCACTCGTCCCATAAACATCACTCCTATATCCCAACTTCAACTTTGTCATAAACAAATCCAACACTCCCTTACTATATGAGCACTAAAAAAAAAGGTGATCTCGAGTCTCCACTCCATCACTACAAAATATGCATCTATTATATAAGCCAAAAGATGAAACTGTGTCTTGGCCTAACTCCTTTTCCCCATACTATCTTCCATATGCTTTGATGGGTCAATGCTCCTCCAAACTGAGCTGCATATGCAGAAGAAGTTGAATACACTCCATTCTTCGTCCTCTGCCAACACATTACTCCTCTTCTCATAATCACAAAAGGCATAAAAACATTCCTTATAGTAAGCACCTCCTTCCAAATCCAAGAACTAGAGGGTTTAGCAGTTACATTCCATATTGATTCCCCTTTGAGATGAATCTCATGAACCATTTGATCCTTAGTCGGTCCTTCTTTTGCTCGATTGCCCAGATATGCCTGAAGAAAAGAGCTCTGTTCCATTCCAATCAGCTTCTAACACCCAGTCCTCCTTGTCGTTTCGGTCTACATATTTCTTGCCAAACCACAAATTATGTGATT
Source organism: Drosera spatulata (assembly GCA_035668315.1). Classification (NCBI taxonomy): domain Eukaryota; kingdom Viridiplantae; phylum Streptophyta; class Magnoliopsida; order Caryophyllales; family Droseraceae; genus Drosera; species Drosera spatulata. The sequence continues at coordinate 11,912 of JAOVYX010011885.1, forward strand.
TCATCTCAGAACTTGACCAGAGGAATGCCTTGCATTTGCTCTCAATGTCCTACAAAACCATTTTAGGTATGAAAAAGCCGCCCCCAATACATATAAAGTGGCTGTAAAACTGAGATCACCAACTATCAACGTCCAGCATATGAGAGCAGTCTAGATTAACAAGATGAAATGCGAGCTAGAATTCTCTCAATAAGAGCTTTATATTGGCCAACTTGAAGCGTATTAGACGTGAGAGGAATCCCCAGATACTTTACTGAAAGAATCCTACCTGACAGTTTAGAATGGCAATAAGTTCAGTAGCCATACCTTCTTGTACACTACCTAAGAGATTCGAGCTCAAATCCTCTATGATTTGTTTCGTTTCTTAAAGAATGCAAAATCAATTGAAGAGAATGTTATTATTCAAACTATGCCCAGTTTGGTACTCTTTCAATTTTGTGATTTTGTTTTGGATTCAACCTGATATTTACTAATCGAGAAACTATTTGATGTTTTTTTCGTTTTAAATAAATTACGACATATTATTATGACAAAAAATAGAGCTGATTTTTTACCTATATGGAATATTCTTTCATGGGATCTTTACGTTTATGGTATGAAATCAGACATGTTAACTGATTTTTAAATGAACCCTCACAACTCGTTATAATAAATGCATATCCCATATACTCCATCAAGATTTCAAACTTGGCAAATACTTATTTAATGGCCAAAAATCCAAAGTATCTTTACTTCGTATCACATCATGCTTTCATCGTATCATTAATTTTTCTCTATATCCATCCACATTTCTCACACCACACTCATAACAACAAAAACGTTAGAAGCCATGAAGTCAACTGTAATATTCGAAAAAAAAATTTAAACGGTTTGATAGATACTACCTATATCAACAAGGTACACTTTCGTTTTCGATACCTCATCACTGTAGAACTCCACAGTGTTGGTCCATGGGATCAGTTCTAAAACTAAAAAGCGATTTGTAGTAATGATCCGGTGGCAAGAATTGACCGGGACGTTACAAAACAGTATCAGAACAATCCTGCAACCGCGTGCTGGATCTGTGGACAAATGGCCCGGGTCAGGCGCCTAGCAGGGATAGGACTGTGTGTCGTGTTTGAAATCGCAACGAGGACGTTGTGTTCTTGAAATAGGGTTGTATGTAATATCTTAAGGAAAAGTTCAAACGGTTTGATACAGACTACCTATATCAAATAGGTGCATCTTCCTTTTCGATAACCCATCATTTTAAAACTCCACAATTAAACGTGTTTGATGTGCAAAAATGTTCAAGTAAGTGATATAAAATAGGGATAATTTTATATAAAAAGATTAATATTAAATAAAAAATATTATAATTTATTTCAAAGGGTTCAATTTAGGAAGTGTTGCACTTTGATGTGAGGGTGCATGAATTTAGAATAAGAAACCTTCCTACCATTCATCCCTGAGAAATGGGCACAGTTGAAGCCTTCTACAATTAGGTAGGTCACCGGCACCAAACCTAGTAAGCAGCAGAGTCGCCGGCGGCGATATGTCGTTTGGAGAGAAACCCGCCGGAATCAAAATCCTGTGGATATGGACAATCGGCACGGCCGTCGGTACTCATTCGCCTCCCTTCTTCTCTTTCAATCTCACTATGTGCTCTGAAAATGTTTGACATATATCGGAGTTCGTTGGATTCGCAGTTCTTCTTGGGAATTCGGTGAGGACGAGGCTCAAGGACATGGAGAGGATCATGAACGCGGAGCATCGAGGGGACGCTGCGGCCGATTCGACGGTGGTCATCGCGGATGATTCGGATTCCAATAACGAAGTGGAATCGTAGGGATTGGCTTTGCTGGGTACGAATGAGGTGTTTGATGAAATGTACCAGGGAACATCGTCGAGGGGACCCATGTGTTATGTGTAGTCGAGGAATGCTAACGACAGTCGGTCGATCACTTTTATGTGGTTGTTTGGAGGACTCGTTCGTTTTCTCGAGTTTCGATCCAAGAGTAGGATGATAATCAGCAATTCACATGACCACGATGAAAGTCATTGGACAAGACAGATAGTTATCAAGAGACTGAGTTGTTCGTAGCGTCAGGAATATGTTGAATGGTTTCGTTATATGTGTCACCAACTAAGTTGAGCATATGTGTGTTTGTTAATGGGCATGACTTGAGTTTAGAGCATAGTCTATGTGTGTGTTTGTTATGCGTGGCTTTGTATGGTCTAATGTCTATATGTGTGTTTGTTGTTGTGCTGCTCTTTGTATCTATGTTGTAGCTTTGAGTGTAAAATTCAAATCAGATATGAAGTTATAGTCCATAGAAGAGCTTGCTCATGGGCTTGGGAAGACAGGGGTTAAGCGCCAACTCACTGGTGTGCACACTGCTGTTGCTGTCACTAAGCCAATTCACGGCGCATAGATGCTAAGTAGCTGCCTCCTTTTTTACCCCACACGAATCCGGCACTGGCATTCTGGTGCCCCACCACCGCCCACATAAATGAGAAATGCATCCTAGAGTCATCTGGTAACTTCACCATTTGGAAGCCCTTGCTTGTCGAGAAACTAAACATTTTAGTTGTTGCAAATCATGTTGTGCCCTAGCCTGTTTCCCTCCTAAGTCCTACCTGTGCATTCTATCTCAGGTAGCAACTTCTTTGTTCTTTTGGGGCTGTATTGTTTTGACCTTAGGTACCAAGCTGGGACGTAGATCAGTAGCGTAGAGATAGTGTCTAAAGGAAGAAAGCTGGAGGCTCTAATTAAAGTGGTACTTACTTTCTTCGTCTGTGGAATGGACCCTTGGCTGGTGGCGAGAGACTATCTGCTAATCATGCATCCCCTTGTTTTTCTGGAATACCGACAGTTTCCCCCGTCGTCAGTCATGCTTCTACTCATCTTGCCCTCGGAGTCATACATTAAATCTCAGGTGGCATTAGCATCTGCTCTATTTGCTACTTGGAATCTCGTCTAGTCTATCCAAGGCTGTAAATCACTTAACTTGACTCGTGTTTTCTAGGTGCTGCGTCTAAAGAGCTCCTCAGACAACATCAATTTATTGAAGCAGCTAATACAAGAAGGCTGAATCGATCTCAGGAAGTTGGGCATCCCTGAATTACAGTAGCAAAGGAGTTTTTCTTGACGCTAGGTACTTTCTTCTTCCTGCGGCCCTCACTGGCACAATCTTTTTTGCTGTGTCGTGTTTTTAGCTTTTTGTGCTATGCAATTATTTGGTTCATATGATCTTAAGGTCAGTCACGGGCTCACTAAGCATTTTTCTCCTGGCTGGTGACCTTTGTCTAATCCGGCTCCGGCTCTGTTGATTAACAGAGAGGGTCACGGAGAACGTACACAAGAGCATGTTATTCTCCCCCAGGTTGAACTATGGCTGACAAGGGACATGCTAAAGCTACCATTTACATGCCGGGTCATTTGCTGGCATTTGTTCCTTGGTTAAGGTTTCTGGTCCATTTTCTGGTCACTATGAGAATGTGTAACATGTAATCGCATGATTATCAAGTGTACCGAATCATGGACGGAGGAGACTCGCGCAAATAGTCCTTGGCTTCGAAACACAGTTAGATACTTGGATGGTATATAAGATGTGACATTATCAACTGGACGATCAGGTATGTTATTGGTATTTTTTGTGCATATTGTTCATCGACATGTCTTCTTCATCTTCTGGTGTTTACCATAAATCAGTGGCCCAATCGTCTTGGCAAGTGTTGGCAAAGTGTCTAGGCGGATTCTTAGACTATTTCCGACATTGTTTCTATTCCTTTTATGGATGAATATATTCCGATTGATCAAGCACATCGAACATGCCTATGTTTAGATGAGATTTGGCTTTGGATAACCATGTGCGGTTTTTGTTCCGATCATTGAAAATGAAATCGTTTTTACAACCTATAGGGATGGGTCAAACAAAAACCATGCCCTATCATCAGCTATTCAATCAACCCTAGTTAGCAAACTAGTTCTATACAAAAATTACAGCTGCATGCTCCAAAAGTTACATCAAAGCTGAGCAACTAAGGGCCTAAATTAATTACAAGGCAACATTTTCCAAAACAATCAGCAATGACAAATAGCTAGGGCTCCAGCTTAATCTTCCAGTGTACAAGCAGCTGCTTCTCCTCAATGTTTAGAATCTCCTTTCTTGCAAAGGCAATATCCATAGCTGCTCGATAAACATAGGTCTTCATGGCATTCTGACAAGGCTTAGCTCCTCCGAAAATGATCTCGTTCTTGTGTTTCCAAATGGGGTATAACAGACAACAGAATAGAAGCTGGGTAAGGGTTTTGGTTGTTGGAATGGTCTTCATCGTCTTTGCCATTACTTGTAAAAGAGCAAGACAGGTCGAGACATCAATCTTTACACCACAGCACGAGGCCCATTCCTGTAGCAAAGGTTTCAAAAATCGACAAGAGAAATAAAGGTGGTCATGCGTCTCCAGTTCTATCTTACAAAACACACACAAGGCATGTCTCATAATGTTCATTCCAATCAATCGGTCATAGAGTTCTTTCACCTACAGCCAATGCCATATGTGTTTAAGGATGAGAGCCTTGTTCCAAGTTTGTAGCTTACGAAGGCTTAGACCGCCCTCCTTCTTTGGTGCAAATAGTGCTCAAGATACCTTGGCCCCTCCAGTCTGCAAGGACGAATCCTTCCAAAGAAATCTTCTGCAGATTTTCTCCAATTCAAGGATTACAGCTTTTGGCAGTATAGCACATGATCAGAAGACCTGTATTGATTGTACCACAGACTTTACCAAAAGCATTCTTCCAGCATAAGAGAGGCACCTATTAGCACAACTTGTTGCTCTTTTGGCGACCTTTTCAATGAGTGTCCTGCAATCCTTGGCCTTCAGCTTCTTCGTTGTTAACAGTACGCCAAGGTATTTGACTGGTAGAGATCCCTTGTAATGCCCCATATATCCTGAATCATAGATGCAATAGCTGAATCATCCCCTGCAACAAAGAATTCGCTCTTGGACACATTAGGAGTTAGTCCAGATAATGAGGAAAATAGGTCTACTCCTTGCTTCAATGGTAGGACAGAATCCCTGTTCCCCTCAGAAAACAGTAATACATCGTCAGCAAAGAAGTGGTGTGTAAGGGAAGTTTTCTTACACCGCTAATGGTATTTGAAACACAGAGTCATACCTTGAGATTCCAAAATACCATAGAAAGCTTACATGGCCATAATAAACAGATATGGGGCAAGAGGGTCATCTTGCTTGAGACCTCTTCCAACAGAGAAATAACCATGTAGCTCATCGTTGATAACAACTGAGAACTGTGCACTGATAGTAGCTATCATAATCCAATCAATCATCTAGGTAGGAAAGCCAAGTGACAATAAGACTTCCTCAAGAAAAATCCAGCTAAGAGTGTCATAAGCTTTTATCATATTAACCTTAAAGGTCACTCGAGGGAGGTATGACTTTAGGTGATATTCATGGAAAAGCTCATGTGCTAGAAATATGTTGTCTGTAATTTTCCTGCCTTTAACAAAGGCACCTTGAGAGGGGTTAACAATCAAGGGCCGAATATTAGCGCACTGTTTGCAATAATCTTGCCAATACATTTATAGATAGTGTTGCAGCAGAAAATTGGTCTGAAGTCCGTAATCTTGGAGGGGTTATCATACTTAGGCACCAGAGCAAGAGCAATAGAGTTTGCTTCCTTAAGAATTCTACCATTAAGGAAAAATTCCTAAACAGCAGAAATAACATCATTTTGTACAATAGGCCATGTATCAACGAAAAACTCCACAGGAAACCATCAAGACTGGGGGATTTGTTCCTTGCAAGAGAGAATAATACCTGCTTGATTTCCGTATCAATGACCTCAGTGATCAGGTCACTAAATGCTGCTTCAGGAACTTTGCACTTCAAAAAAGCTGCCAAATCAGGAGTACGCCCTATTGGAGTTCTAGCTTCCATAAATGTGTTGAAATGTTCAACAATAAATTGCTGTAGCTGTGGTTCTCTTCGTACCCTATTACCCTCATTTTCAGTAAGAGCAGTGATTCTTTTCCTGTTCTCCCTGGCTTTGACATAATTATGAAGAAACCTGATGTTGTTATCCCCTTTATGAAGCCATCATACTCTAGATTTCTCTTTGTAATATGACTCCTTCTGAAGCCTAAGCTCCGAGAACACCTTCACAGCCTCCCTTTCTTGCTTAGCAAGTTGCTCATCACTGGGGTTAGTCAAAAGAATAGATTGCAGGTTAGTCATAGTTTCTCTGGCATCTTGTACCTTCCTTGAAATGTCATAGAAATACTGCTTACTGAAATCTTTGAGTTTTAACTTAACTGTCTTAAGCTTTTTATAAAGTTTAAACATTACACAGCCATGAACCTGCAACTGCCAAGCATCATTCACAATCGAGAGAAAGTCATGATGTTGGGCTCAGAAATGAAAATATCTGAAAGGAGACTTGGCTTTCCTGCCTTGATCAACAGAGACAATAACAGAAGAATGGTCAAACACACCAGGGGTCATAAATTTAGCTTCAGAAGCATTGAAATCACATACCCATTTGGCATTGCATAGAACTCTATCAATTTTTCTAACACTGGCTTGATCACCATGGGTTCTTTTGGTCCAAGTAAACTTGGAACCCTTATACCTCAGGTCATCTAAACCAGCAGCTTCGATATAGTTGGGAAAATCATCAAAAGATGACAGCCATTTGTCCGTGCCACCACATCTGTCAGAAGAATTTCTGATAGCATTGAAGTCCCCTAACACTATCCATGGTATCCCATCATTTTTTTTTTTTTTTGGGTATGGGATGGTATCCCATCATTTTTTTTTTTTGGGTATGGGATGGTATCCCATCATTATGCTCAAGATCAGACCATAAATTTCTCCTTTTCACAAAAGAATGTTCAGCATAAACAAATGAGACCAAGAATTCCACCCCTTTCTCACCATATTTGACCTTTCCATGAATGACCTGTTCAGTCATACATATGGGGATAAATTGAATTGTTTTTGGGTCCCAAATAGCCCATACCTTTCCACTTTCAGGAAAGAGTAATTAGTATAGATGCAGGTTAGTCATGGTTTCTCTAGCATCTTGTACCTTCCTTGATCAGGTTAGTCAGGAGGGAAACATGCACTTCACCACAGCAGAGGACTCCTCCTCCCTAATTTTGGTATCAATAATGGCAAAAAGTTTAAACTTTCTAAGCTTCACTAGACTACAAACCTCGGCCTTTTTAATTAGGTGCCCAAGACCTCTAATATTTCAAAAATCTAGATTCATAAAAGAAAACTGTACAAGGTAAGACACAGCAATTCTACCTTCTCTTGCGCCTGGAGCTAGACTGTGCAGCTCCATTCGTTTGCTCTTCTTCTTTTGACTTCTTTTTTGCCTTATTTGCAGAGAGCTTGGCTAACTGTTCACATGGCAAGGCAGCACTAACCTGATCGAAGCTTGAATCAAGCTGGATATCTCCATGGCTAGGTGCAATCTGAGTCTCAAGAACAATTTCTGTGATGTTTGGAGATTCAACTAAGTGGCCATTCCTTTGGAACTGAGTGTTCTGCTTAGGAGACGCACTATCCCCTTCAAAACCAATACCTTCATCAGATTCCAATTTTTCTTCTTCACTCTTCGTATGTATCAGGTTGGCATCCTGAATCCGTTGGGCTGGGATGCTCACATCAGCTTCGTATGATTCATCTTCGCCTCCATTGCTCGCGGTGGAATCCTTGCCAAGTTCTTGAATAGGGGATAATGGTGTCTGGTTTACAGGAGCATTTGCTAGGGCCACGGCTCTATCCATCTACTTTTGAGGATTGTCCCCATCAAGGATTATTATTCTAGCATCATGGTTCCGCTTCCTGTGCACCAATGTGTAGCCTTCAGAATCAGACTGAGCATCCTGAATAACAGCCTTCCCCTTATCAGCCTGAGCTGGGGTATTATCCTTGTCCTTACAGATATGGCCAAAAAGATTACATTTTCGACAAATTTCTAGCTTCCATTGATAGTCCACTTTCAAGTTTCGAACAGTGCCACCCAATCTCACATTCACAGAGTCTAGTAGAGATTTATAGGCATTAACCTCCACACAGATTCTAGCAAAAGCAATCTTCGACATACTCTCAGTGAAGGAATCCGCATATAAAGGTTTATCAATCAAAATGGTAATTCCACTAAGACCAGCTGCAGTCCAAAGGGAGAGTGGCACTTTGTGGATACGAACCCAGAGAGGAATCCTATCATGGTTCTTTTTGCACAAACCCAGAGAGGAATCCATTGTTAAAATATGATATTTCTTCCAAAGAATAGCCAAGGTCCTTCTTCGAGAATCTTCAGCCTCATTCTTTCATCAGGAATCTGAAAGAAGAAAAACCCCGAAGAATCAGCAAGTACATCTCCCAAACCTAGTTTGCCTCAATAACCTTTAGCAGCTCGTTGGACGTTGAGTAAACTCATCGAACCAGAGATGAGATACCCAACCAAATAATCCTTCCATTTCGCGCTGGCCTCCAAAATCACCTCATCCATTGGCTCAAAGAACTCAGTTCCTCCGTCCACCACCCGCTCAACAAAGGATAGTTTTAGCTTCTTGTCAAGCGGATTGGAGTTCACCAGAGATGCAAAGCTTCTACCTGGTCGAATAAACGCCCCATTGGCACCACAAGGCTGAAGGCGAGGTCCATCAACACCCTGAGTAGGCTCAACATTGACCTGTTCGTCACCATTCCTCCTTTTCATCTTAAGCCGACTCCTCCCTCTGCTTCGAATTCTCCATTGTGGACCATGGAGACCAGTCTTGATCTACTCCCTAAGCCTATTAATGACTTCCATACTCGTCAATTTGGCCTGTTGAGCAAGCTCAGCCCTGAGATTTGAAATCCCAGATCCAGGGTTCATCGCATGAACAGTTCCCAAATTCGTCTCAGCTCACAAATATGGGGATCTAGGAGCAATACGAAACTATTTATCAGTGGATTCCGCAGGCTCCATGGCCTTGAAAAGGCCCAAATCCAAGGTTTTAGGGTTTGTGCGATTTTTGTTCAGAGGCAGAAACTCCTCATTTGTGATTGATATTGATGATCATGAAAAATAATTATCGTGTTTACCTTTTAGTTATTATTGTAAAAATATAGGAAAGATAAATTATTAAAAGAATTAAGGAAAATAATAATAAGAAGTAAATATATTTAGGGTATATATCCTTATTCAAGATATCTTCCTAAATAATCACATATTTCAGACGCAATACAATTGTTGGTTCTCGCTCTTGGTCTTGATCATCGTCAAAGGATTCCATCATCATCATCATCTAGATCGTCGGCTCACGACCGTATGATCTCATAACTGTTGTTTGTGCAAACAGTTTGACAAATTAGGCAGGGGACATCTGATTTGATGACATGAAAGACTCGAAGTAAAACTAACAACAATCGTGAGGAAAACGACCCACAAAGCTCGGAGCACGAAAAACCTCTCATGTCAGAAAGTCATAGTTCAACTCATAGCGATCCCCGAGTTCAAAACTGGATCGAAAATGATGAACAGGAACAAATTCTTCCTGGAACCTTGTCTCTGTTCGAGAACTTCAAAAAGGGGATGCAAAATCATCACTAAACTATCTTCTTCTGACTCTCAACCCGGTCTCGAAAAGGAAGAACATACTAAGTTAGTGTTTGGATTGATAGAATAGACCATGCAATGGAATCTCATATTCCTTGAGAATGAGGAAAATTATGTTTGATTAGTTGATGGAAAAGGAATGAACGATTCCGTACGGAATCCCATTCCCGCCCAAACTTGGTTTTTGATTCCTTACCTTGACCCAAGGAATCGCCTATTCATGCGGACAGGGAATGACACTTTTTTTCCCAAAAATCATTTTGGACATAAAAAATCAAAGAAAATGCAAAATAAAAAAATAAACCAATATTAAATTAAATAAAACTAAATTTAATAACAAAATAAAATAAACATTCCTACAATCCAAACGCAGCTTAAAGGTGGACCGTCTGTAATCATGGTGTGCTCAGGACAACACCCCAAGGTCAACCCAGAAGACTTGCGACATAACATTCAACCGAGGTTCCAAGTTCAACCTCTGTTAAAATTTTAAAAGTCGCACTTCATGTTCGACAAGTCGGACTGCACTCAATAGGGAAGACGAGGCCAGCTCAGCAAATCGAGGACTGATCTTGGAGACTGACCGTGATGTGATCAAGATGATCGAGCAATTGATAGACAAGAACATAGATAACTCAGAGAAAGGGAAGAACGAAGGGAGAAAAGTCTCTCCCTTCTCTTAAAGGATACTTCAAGGGATACCCCAGATCGGTTTAAATGTCTCAACCGAAGTCCTATGATGGAACCATGGATCTTAGTTCACATGTTCAGAACTATGAATGCATCATGGATATTTATGGAGTTAATGAGACAATCTTGTGCAACGCCTTTTCAACTACAATTAAAGATGCAGCCCGAGCTTGGTTTGGTTCCCTTCCACCAGCTTGCATAAATTCATTCTTGGATTTTTTCAGATTGGTCACCAAATATTTCATCAGCAGCAGAGGCATGAAAGTCACCCTATATCATCTACGACAACTCTTCCAAAGACCAGTCGAGAAACTCTCCGACTATGTCAAAAGATTCAATCTTTTCGTAATAAAAGTCAAGAAAGTAAATGAAGAACAGAAAGGTGACACACTCTTCAATGGGTTAAAAAGTTCCGACTTTTTCTACTGATTGAACCTGAAGTGTTCCTAAGATGATAATGACCTTATGCAGGAATTGAACCAAACATGAAGGAGCTAAGGCAGCCTTAGCAGCGCGAGAATGAGCCAAAGGAGTGAAAAGCCGACTTGGACCTTGAGTCGACCCGGACAATTAGAATAGACCTTGACAGTTCAGAAAACAGGAAGATAGAGAAAGTCGGAACAAAACAAAAGAGGGAGGAAGCCAGATGCAATATTTGCCAACTATACACCCCTCAATGCTCCAAGAAGCGAAGTATTATAGGCAGCATAGGATGAAAATTTTCTTGCCAAACCATCTGAGAAGCAAAAGTTTCTCTCTGAAAAGAAAGACATGACCGGATACTGTGTACATCATCGAGACCATGTCCATTATACCGAGGAGTGTCGACATTGAAAGGATGTAATTGAAGCTTTAATCAGGAAGGGATACTTGAAGAAATTTGTAAATTATCAACGTCGATAAAGAAAGGAACGAGGTCGATCGTCAACCAAAGAGCGAATTCGTTCACCCCAGAAAGGAGAAGACAAGCAAAAACCTACTCAAAAGGCCGAGGATCAACATCATCACCGGGGGACTTCTTTAAATGCAAAACCTTTCGCTCTCAGAAGTCAAAGCCAAATGCATAAGGTCGGTCGTTCTCGAGCCCAAGAGAGCTCGGTACGAGACCGAAGTGCGTTTTGGACTTCAAAATAACGAAAGTATTGTCTTTCCCCATGCAGACTAATTGATTGTAACTCTCCACATCAAAGACTTTGATGTGTAAAAGTTATTGGTCGACACAGGATCGTCAGCCGACATCATCTACTGCCATGCAAGGTTCCCTTAGTCGGCCTCACAAGAAGCTCCATACTCCTCCCTAAGAGACATATCACTCTTCTCTTGATAGTCAGACACGAGACTACAAGGAAGACTAGAATCCAGATTACCGACTTCACTATTGTTGATCTCCCCTCAGCGTATAATGGAATCCTGGGCCGACCTTCCATCATCGACTTGAAGGTGATAATCGCCCCAAGATATATGATGATCAAGTTCCTAACTCCCTATGGGGAAGGGGAAGTAAAAGGAGATCAAAGGAAATCTCGGGAATGTTATTTAGTAACATGGAAGCATAATCAACTGGGTCGCATCCCTGAGGAAACAATGCAACTACAACTCGATCCAAGAGAGAAAAAGAAAGGTCCAAAACCAATAGAGAAGATGGTAGGTATACCTCTATAATTCGGAGATAACTCAAAGTGTGTAAAGATCGGAGCACTGCGACAAAAACCAATATGGTCCGAGTTAATCACTTTCTTGAGAAAAAATTCTGATGTCATAGCATGGTGAACCTCAGGCATGCCAGACATAGATCCTGAAGTAATAGAACATCGACTCAATGTCGACCCGGACATGAAACTTGTCAAGCAAAAAAGAGTTACTTCACCCCAAAAAGAAATCAAGCAATAGTTAAAGAGGTAGAGAAGCTCATTAGTGCCAACTTCATCAGAGAGGTAGACTATCTAGATTGGCTAGCTAATGTAGTGATAATGAAGAAAGATAATAGGAAGTGGAGAATGTGTGTTGACTTCATCGATCTCAACAAAGCATGTCCTAAGGATTGGTATCCTTTGACTCGGATTGATCAACTAGTTGATTCGACTTCAGGACATCAACTATTGTCCTTCATGGATGCCTTTTCCGGGTATAACCAGATCTTTGTGGTAAAGGAAGATCAAGAAAAGACTTTCTTCATAACCGAACAAGGTATCTATTGCTACATTATGATGCCTTTTGATTTGAAAAACGCTGGGACAACCTATCAAATATTAGTCAACAAGGTCTTCTAACCTTTGTTAAAAACAAAAATGAAGGTTTATATGGACGACATGTTAACCAAGTCGGTCCGAGCTCAAGATCACCCAACCGACATAGCGGAAACCTTTAGTCTTGTGGAAATCATCATGGGGCGCAAACCTTGAGCCTGAAATGCTTAAGACAAGGATATTTCTGTCCGAGTATGAAGAAGGATTCCCAAAAGTATACAAAGAGATACGATAGATATCAAAGGACAGCCAGCTTGCCTCAATTACCAGCTTCGAACCTCACACCAATTGAGATTCCCTAGGTATTTACACAATGGGGAGTTGATATCCTTCGTCCATTCTCGATAGCCACAGAAGTTTTTCATAATGAGTACTTTATCAAATGGGCCAAAGCGGAAGCAGTTGCAAAGATCACGGATAAGGTAGTGAAAGATTTTGTGTGGAAGTCGATTGTTTGTTGATTCAGAATACCCATACAATCATCTCAGACAACGGCCTCCAATTCACCTGTTCGGCCTTCACCGAATTTTGTAAGAAATTTTAGATCGAGCAAAGGTTCACATCAGTAAAGCATGCTCAAACCAATGATCAAACCGATGCTATCAACAAAGAAATCAAGAATGCTTTAGCCATAAGACTTGATGATGACAAAGGACTTTGGGCAGAAGAACTCCCCTTGGTCCTATGGGCTTATCGAACCACACCAAAAAGATCTGTGAGGGGCAAATTCTTTTAGCCTGCCTTTCGGAGTTGAAGCAATGGTCCGAGTTGAAGTCTTAGAACCCTCAGTTCAAAACTATTCTCCATATCATAACCAAGCTCGGAATCGAGAGGAGTTTGATCTTCTTGAAGAACATCAAGATATGGCTTCAATTCGATAGAAAGCTTTCCAGCAAAGAATAGCTGGATACTTTAACGCCAAAGTTATACCTAGAAGTTTTCGACTTGGTGGCTTAGTCCTTACAAAAGTCAAGTTTGGAGTACGGATGATTACGCGTAAACTGGTTGATAAAATGGGAAGGCCTCTTCAGGATTTCTTCATAGGGGGCATATAAGCTAACTCGGCCAAATTGAGGGGAACAGGAGAGAACTTTTAACGCGGATGACTTAAAGTTATGTTATCCTTGGAAATATTTACTTGTAACTTTTCATTATTCACTTGTAAACGTTTTGTGTGTTTCAATAATATTTTTTACCGTATTCAAGTTGAAGATTTCTAGCACTTGGACCCAAGTTGAAGAAAATGCAATAAGGTCAGAGGAACTGAGTTGAAACAAGATCTTTAACTCAGGATAAAGACTTAGATTAAGTTACAATGTCTAGGTATTCGAGTAGAAATAAGATCTTCAACTCAGATAGCCTAGAATAGATCATCCCACGAGAGATGGTCGAAACCGCGTTTGGGAATTCAGGTTGAAACAAGATGTTCAACCCGGAGAAGACACCAAGCAAGGATCTATAAGTGGACCCAAAACGCAAGGATTGGAAATTCGGATCGAAACAAGATCTTTCATTCGGAGAAGACACTAAGCTAATCTCCCAAAATAATGAGTGAAAAAGAAAAAGGGCTAAGCAATTCAAGTCGAAACAAGATATAAGAACCCGAAAAATTTCGTAAAATTTAATTTCATCATATTTAATATTAATAGTAAATTATCGTATATTATAATTTATTTTGCGTGGTTATAAGTTTGTGTGACAATATAATAGCGAAAGATTATAAAATATGGATGAAATGTAACCCTAATACGCAAATACTAGGAAATACGATCTTCATACGGAAATACCTTATTTATATGAAATGACCTATACTTAATTTTTATTTTCCTTTATGTCAATTTCTATTCCATCTAAATTAAATTTATTATCCATTAATTACCCACTAGTTATCCACTTAAACTATTTTCATTAATTTAGTTTTCTATAAATACAAGTTGTCTTCTCCTTTAAAACTTCTTATAAAAAACACTCCTTACCATGCTAGATTAGAGTTAAGCAACAGAAAGAGAAGAAGGAGAAGTTTGAGAAGAGAAGGAGAAGATAGGCGACAAGACGAGTACGACGAGGATCCTTCGCCATTAATAAGAGAAGGTGATAATCTTAATTAGAAATATTATGAAAAAATATACACTCATTGATAAATTTCGATATTAATATATATTGAATTCTCACAGGTCTAGTTTCTAATGAAGTTAATAAATCATGATTCGAAGTTGTAAATCTGAAGATATAAATCAAAACGTACGGATATATCAATCTGTAAAATATTAATTACAGGGATGATTTTGTGGCTTGATTTGGAATTATATAGTGGGCTTTATAAGACAAGCCTTATATTAATGGAAAGGTATATAAGTCTAATTTCCAAAACAATTTACAAATATTTATTCAGAGTTGTATGTAGAGAGTTATGAGATAATTAGTTAAGTATGGTCAAACTCTCTTAACTAGCAAAAAATATCAGTTTGAACTAATTAACTGCTATTATTGGTAAGGTTTTATAATGGAAATTTTAATTCACTGGAAAGATTATGGAGTCTAATTTATGTAAAATAATTTTTGAAGTTGTATATAAGAAGTTATAGATTTAAGTACATCCAAAGGTCATGTTAGATAGAATCTGGGACACCCGTTTTAGAGGCCGGGAACTCGTTCCAAAGGTCAAGACGCTCGTTCTAGACACCGGGACTCCAGTTCCAGAGGCCATGACACCCATCCAAGACATCGGGATGCCCGTACTAGAGGTTGGGATGCCGACTCAGAACCTGTTGTACCGAGAATGATCGTTTTGATCCCAAAACAACTCCAAATAATCACAAATACCTCTAATGATATTCAATATATAAAATCATCATCATAAACAATCAAAATAAGTATCGAAGTCTTATACAAAGCTCATCATCACCTCATAATGTTAATACGCTGGTTTTTTCACGAAGTACTAACAAATATGTTTAACTTTGTAACGCGAACAAACATTCACAAGGAAATGTATTAATATGTGAATCCTAATATGTTATAGGAGCTAGAAACGCTGCTTGTTGTCACATAAAGGAAAAGTCAAGCGCGTGTGTATGAAAAGCGATGTAAGAAGGTAACGTTTAGATTTATTGTGTGTGACGATGCGTATTATTATACCGTGAGTATAATAATATGCATTGGAATCATTGGATGTAGTCACTAAATGTAGCTAACGTAAAATACTGACTACAATTGTTGTGTACCATGATAAAAATGAGATGTGTGTTTGTGTTATGCCTTGATTACTGGTATAAAAAAGATGAGTAAGTAAAAAAAAAGTGTAAATCCATAATTTGTGAGATAACTCCGTGGTACAAAACAGAAAGAGCGTTGTGTTTGTCGTTTATGTTATACAGTGACTTGGTAGTGATATTTGTTTATCGACCATGTGAGGTCGTTTTGATATGAGGGAAACTCACTACACAAAACTCCGGGCTCCTGTTTGGTTGATCCTCTTTCGCGGATGTACCTTTTACTAAAGCTGAATAAAGCTTGATGAGTTGAAATTGAATAAGTCTCGCCAAGGGCACAATTTTAACAGTGAGGATATCTATTGTCTGTCTTCATTGTGTTTTTGAGATGATAATTGTAAATGACAGTTTGGTATGATAGTTCCAAAGTGTTAGAACAAAGTACCTAAGTGATCATTTCTCTTTTTTTTTTTCCCTTATCTTTTTTCTCTCGTGTAACCTCTGGTAAGGGGAGCAACACGTTATTGAGGTCATATAACTCACTGTTGCTATTTTTTTGTTTTTTTTTTTTTTTTTTGTCTTCTTTGTTTTTCAGGAGTTAGAGACTACAGACATGTGTGATATAGGTTATGGTCCTAATATGCATGTATTGTATTATAATTATGGAATAAATAAAATATGTAATAAATAAGGAGTTTTCGCTATATTAGATAACATTCTTGGTTTATGTCTAGGTAGATGTTATTTATTTCTATATCTAAACCGTTTAAGTAAGTTTTGCCTAACTAGGGTGTTGGGACTTAGTGACAGTGATGTCATTTATATTATTATGTATTAACATGTTATGGAAAATCGGGCGTTACACAAGATCTTCGACTTGAAGAAGACATCGAAGCCGACCACCCACAAGTGGATGGGAAAAGAAAAAGACTTAGGAAATTCGAATCAAAGTAAGATCATTGACTTGGAAAAGACACCTAAGTTGACCATCCACAAATGGATGGAAAAAATGAAAGGACTTCAGAAATTCAAGTCGAAGCAAGATCTTTAACTTGCAGAAGACACTTAAGTCAACTATCCTTAAATAGACGGGAGAAAAGAGACTTAAAAAGTTTCGAGTTAAAATAAACTTGAGAAAGAAGCCTAAGTCGGTCATTTCAAACGAAGATGAGATAAGGAATGGGTCAAGTTGAAGCGAGACTTCCAACACAAACGAGCCATTCAAAATTTGATCCATAATGAAGTTTGAGGTCCAAGTCTGTCATAATGAAGAAAAGTCAAATCCCAGCCAAAATAAGGAGCTCGGACGAAGACTTGAGATGACAAGTCCGAAAGGATTAGATCTTCAATCCAAACTAGCAGGTAACTTTCCTTGACAAATATTGCGAGAACTATAATCAAGGATAAAACATGACAGATAGACAGGTAGAAACAAAAGCAAAGATAAATAAAAAGGGTCGAAACTCGACGAATAAACTAACAGAAATAAAGTTTAAACTTGGCCAAAACAGCCATAACTTATATAAAAAAAGGCCTACAAAAATAAAGGAAGTTCTAGCATCAATATTAAGCATCCACGACATCGACAACCTTGGTTTCTGCTGCTATCTCGGGTTCAGCAGCCACCTCGGGTCCCACTGCCACCTCGGTTTCCACTATGACTTTAGAAGTCCTGGTTGCTTCTACAGTAGCCATTGCCAGCTCAGCCTCGACCTCAGCATCTTGAATAGCAGCAATCTCGAAAGCAGCATTGTCGAACCAGTCAGGAGGACATCTGGAAAGATTTGCGATTGAGAGTTGAAGAGCATAACAATCCAGATATTTATGTAGATGGTGAGCGAATGCCAGAAAGGCACTCTCAGTTCCGTCATCATAGTTCTTGTCCAAAACGTCTTTGTACTCCATCGAGTTTTCAGACTCGGCCACCATTTGGATCTTTCCTCGTCAACCCTGTCATGAAGAGCTTAGGCTAGCCGACCACCAAAGTTCGTGCGAAGCTCTACAAAGTTAGAGGCCAACTTATCCTTTGCTTGGGTCAGCGAACTCAAGTCAGGCTTCACCTCATTCAAAGCCTTATCCCTTACAACCAGTTCGGCATAGAGCTTATCCCTTCGCTCAACAGTTCAAGGCTTGATCTTTCTCCTGCAACTATTTCTTGAGACTGGCGTACTCGCAAATCCGCACCTTATAATACTTCAAGTCTCCCATGCATGCTACGCTTGACATACAAGATCAAGAAAAAGTGACTAAGGGCTTGGAAGAAAGAGAAAAACCTATGTCAAAAGGAGTTAAAATATCCCTAAGAAGAGAAGATACTATGTCACATAATCTCCACACATGAGTATCACTTTTGTCTTGAACTTGAACATTTTGTATAGTTGACTGTGGGTTGTCACATAGAAGTACAAATTTAAACATCATTATGAGATATTGAGACATTACATTGTTTCATATAAGTATAATCATTAAAGGAGGATAAAGTTCATATAATTGTTTGATCTAATTGAAGACATTACATTCTTCATAGTTGGTTTGCTTCGTTTAAGATAAAGTTATGCATCACAACCAATGCATCTCGTTTAATCACTTCTTTCTAATACTATTCGAACTAGATTGATGCGGATATGTGTGAGTTATAGTTTGACATATTATAAAGGTTGACATCATGTCATTTAAGGCACGGGTTCTAACATTATGGATTTTTCCCTTGAATATTAGCAAATACGAACTGTGTATTATTCAAGGGTAAACAACCATGTCATTTATATGAAATGTATATATTCATGGATGTCGAAATCAGATTATGGTCTAAAACCATTACATGAGTTATAAGGATCATAAATATATAACGATTTGATGATTTAAACAAGAATAACAATCAATGAGTTAGTATTAGATATATGTTGACTGTTAACTATAAACTGTAAAAAATAAATTGTCTCCTTTATACCGATCAACTGTATTATTTGGATCTATGAACTGTCTTTCTTCATTGAATAAACTAATTCAGCCATATGTGTGGACTCTCTTCCTTTATTGGGTAAACTGTATTATTTGATTGTGTCAACTGTCTATGTGAACTAATTTTTGGTGAACTACGTTTGTGTTGATATGAATTGTATGAATGTATTCATTATCATGTGCACTATGTTCAACAACTACATAAACCATGAACTGGCTTATTATCAACCATGAACTTCATTATCATGATCCATGAACTGCCTTTCTTTACAAAATGAAATGCATACTCCAAAGTTCATAATTTTCACATGCTAATGAAGTTCATAAGAGAACATGCATTTCTGTTGAGTATTTGACATGCAATTCTAATACAGGAATTTGAACAGAATTACATAGTCCATCATCACTTTATCCTAAACGAAGTCTTACAAACATAAGAGAAGAAAGTTTATGGCAAGAGCTTTTTTATGAAATCAAAGTCTCCAATCACCACAGATTGGGTTATGACAGTTTCCAATTACCACTTTGAAATCAAAGTCTCCATTGATTAACAAAATACATCACTTGAACAACAACGACAATATATATCAATTGAACACCTTATGAAAAATTGTAGTCCTTCGAATCTCCTTATGCATCTCTTGAACAACAAAGCCAGAGCTCCGACAATCGATAAAGCAACAACAACCATCTTCAAAAGACCAAAAACAACCTCCAATGTCTTCACCCTTTCCCAAATTCCTGAGCATTCACAGAGACAACCCATCTGTACACCTTCAATTGAAGCAACAACCCTTGTTTCTGCAACATCAACACCTCCACTTAATGCAGCAACCAAACCATTAAGTTTGCACCAAGCAAAAATCCTACAATTATCACATTTGAAGTACAATTTCCCCCTTGAGCTCCTTTCAAATTGCACAATGCGTATGAGAGGAACCTTCCTATAATGACAAAATTTAAGGATAATTGTCGATGCTGAATTTGTCCCAATTGCTACGATAGATTGAATTGAACTGGTGTAATGCCCCTACTTTCCTCACCTTTTCGTAGGAATCCACGTGGTATTACTGCCCCAGTTAGGCATACTCATCAAATCCTCGCTTAGGCATAAGAATAAAATAGAACCAACACCACTAAACGCCTTTCACCTTTCCTCATACCATCCAATCTTATGATTCAGAGTCTCTTTGACTACCTCATACCCATCCCGAAGTAAAATATCAGTTTAATACTTCTATAGGTTTGTGTTATGAGCATGCATCCTTGTTATCTATCACGTCTCACTAAAATCCCTTACTCCTGTAAAAGGAAGAAAGGAGAATAAAACAAGAAAAGTAGTTGTCGTGAGCTATAGGACCTCAATAACATGTCGGCCCCCTTCCTAGGGGATTATAAGAGAGAAGAAGGTAAGAAAAGAAAAAGAAAATAATCATTTGGATCTTTTGTTTCAAAACTCTGGAATAATCATGCCAATCTGGCATTCATAATTATCATCACAAGCATACTAGTGATTCACCCTAGTTGCATAAGCACATTTAACATCATGTAACAATGCTCGAAACCATACGTCAATTGACACTCTAGACATTATCAACGTTATTTACTACAGTCATACCCTATATGGTATGACAGTCAAGACCTCCGTATCAAACAAAATAAGACGATGACGCTGTGACACGACAGGTCCCCAGTTCAAGTCTTTCGCACTACTAAACTCAAACGTTCACTCAAGACTCTGTTATACTTGCCATCATATCACTCACACAGGTCTCCCTATTCACGGATGTCCCTTTTGTTAAAGCTGAAGAGAGCTTACTTATGAAATTGAATAACTTTCGCCAAGGACACAATTATAACATTGAGGGTTTCTATTGTCTGTCGTCTCTGTGTGATTGATATGATGGTAAGTATATCAGAATCTTGAGTGAACTGCTAAGTACAGCAGTGCGTGAGACTTGAATTGGGGACCTATCGTGTTATAGTGTCATTATCTCAGTTTGTTTGATAATCTGAGTTTAGTATGCTCCTAATAACATATTTAGGACATTCGTGAGATGAGATGCGCATTAACGTATAAATGATCGAAGTTGGAGAGGGAGAAGAATGTTTGGTGCGGTGGTGTTGTTTGGCTTGATACTTGCTTGGCGATTCTGTGCTGTCTGAGTAATGTGCTTATTCTAATATGCTGGAGTAGATTATCTATACGTTTAATCTGCTATGTTTGACTTGTGTGTGTTGATTCCTGTAATAGCCCGAAATTTTGATATTAAATATACAAATATATATATATATAACGCTATTTAAGAATACGGACGATATAACGAATACGTAACGTCATATTGGGGTAACGTATGTGTTT
>JAOVYX010011896.1:0-32993 GCA_035668315.1 Drosera spatulata
TATACATTTTATCTTCGATTACTAGAAGTATTTATCAAATACTTATGTGTATTTGGCACTATATGATGTAGGTTTTACCACAGTGATGTAGTCAGGACTGTCACTACATCATTCACGGCCTTCTATGAGGCATTGTGGACTATCTATTCAGAGGTTCCACTACATGCACGTGATCGTATGTTCGGTTGGTTCTCAGTACGAGCCCGAAACCCCTTTTTCTTATGTTATCTTTAATTTTTTTTATTTCGATATATATAAATGTACTATAGAAATTAATATGGTCTATTGTTTCTTTCAGGCGCAGTATACCTGGGATATTTCACTCGATGCACGGGTACGCGCTGGATGGGAGATGACGTTGAAACGTCGTTTCCCAGATATCTTCTACAAGGCTCGAATCGTCATCATTGAGGGGCAATTCGACAACGTACAGTGGATGCCCTTCAAGCTTCAGATGGAGCTCTTGGAGAGGCAGTACCCGAGTGAGGATTTCTAGATGAAATCCGACATCGCCCAACAGAACCGGGCGAAGGGGATCACGACACACACTCAGGGTAGTGTGTCCTCTATCGCCATCGGGAAGAAGATGGTTAGTGTTTCTTCTTTTCTTTTTCATTCGATACATTTAGGATTATACGTGTTTTATCACTTAATTTACAAAATTTCATATAACAATCATTTAAGCTTCTTTAACTCATTGTTTTGATTAAATGGTTTCAGGAGACGGCCTTGAAACGAAAGGTCATGGGCTTCGAGGTTTTTATCCAGACTCATAAGAAGTTGGATGCCCCTGTCGTTGTAGAGACAATTCAGGCCGGGAAGTCTATAGCGGGCATTCCGCTAGTTGATGAGCGTGCGACACAGCTTCGGGTACCTTTTCTTTCGCTCCTTGTTTATTAAATACAGTTTCTATTACATTTCACATTACTAATGCATTACAAATGTTCTATTGTAGGATTCATATTTTGAGTGACTCGGTCAGCTGCCTGAGTCGCAGATGGATGAGTCCATCGATCCTGAGGCTGCTCAGCAGTAGTTTCATGCAGCGGCTGATCGGGCTTTCTGGGAGGTCTCTCGGACCGACAAGGGAAGGGTATATGACATCGGCTCAGCTGCGAGCCAATTACACCCCCGATCCATGCTCAACTCTTCATCGAGGAGTCAATCGCAAAGCTCTCGGGGGATTCCAGAGGATTACTATCAGCCGAAGGAAGAAGTCATCACTCTTCGACAGGGCCAGGCCAGGATGGAGCAACAGATGGCCTTCCTCTTCAGGAAGATGGGCAAGGATCCTTCCACATGTCAGAACGAGGCTGGTAGAGCTTTTACTCATTTTCAACCACCTCCGGATGACGATTCCTGTCCCTCAGAGCAGCGCCATGTTAGACTAGCTGCGCATTGACGCCTATTAGGCTGTTGTAAACTCATTACATTTGTATGATTTGAAATTTTAGTTCAATTTGATTGATGTTTGTATATTTATGAGTTTCTTGATATTCCAGGTACATGTATTTGTATTGGTGCGCGTTGAAATTCTGATTAATTTTTTTAAAAATTAAACTCAAATAGCGACGGATTCCATCGCTAAGTTTTTCAAATCGACAACAACATTTAGCGATGCATTCCGTCGCTAATTTTTTCAAATCGACAAGGACATTTAGCGACGGAATCCATCGCTAAGTTTTTTAAATCCAAAATGACATTTAGCGATGGAATCCGTCGCTAAGTTTTCCAAATTTACAATGATATTTAGCGACGGAATCCGTCGTCAAGTTTTTCAAATTGACAATGACATTATCTGTCGTCGCTAATTTTAAAACATTTTAGCGACGAAAATGCCGTCGCTAAGTTTGCAAGTATGGAAAAAAAATTAACGACGGAAAAAGTCAATCCATCGCTATATATTTGGTTTAGCGACAAATCCGTCGCTAATTTTCGATTTAGCGACCGCGTTATCCGTCGCTAAACAATTTTAGCGACAGATTTTTGGCTCTTTGCGACGGAAATTTTCCGTCGCAAAATGACCCTTTTTTTTGTTGTGACAGATATATATGTGCTGTATATAGACATGTATATGCGCAATATACACACATGTATGTTATGTATATAGATATGTATACACAGTACATAAGCTGGTAGGCATAGCACGCAGAAATCTATTTCATTTCAGGAAAACGTTACATAACGGAATACATGATCGAAATAGAAGATAACAAGGACCTAACATACGATGCAAAAATATGAGCCATAGAAAGAGTTACAGGACCAAATATATGATCGAATCACCTAACTAGAAGCCCTGAAACCCTAAACATCGCCATCGATATTGTCACAAACTTTAAAATCCCATCAACAATTGCACATATTTGCCTCCCTAGCAGCAATCGAAGCTTTCCCAGCAGCAATCGAAGCATTTGGTTCACATCAATCAAAGTAGTCGTAATCGTCATACTTAAAGAACAATCTCCCTTTCGTGCTTTTATTTGATCCAACAAATGGACGATAAGAACAATTTTTTGGATTTTTGGGGAGAATGATAGTGTAGTTATAGGGAGAAATCTGAGAAAGGACGATAAGGATGGTATCAAATTCAAAAAGAAAAAGAGGGAAAGATAGTAGAGAAGAAGGAGATCTGACGGGTTAGAGTTTTCAGGTCATAGGGTTTCAGAGCATAGGATTTCAAGGCATAGGGTTTCAGATCATAGGGTTTCAAGACATAGGGTTTAGGGTTTAGTGTTCAGGTCATAAGGTTTACTTGTGTAATATACAGTTATGTACGTCCTTTTATGGAATTTTTAGGGTTACAGGGTTTAAGGTTTAGGTTAGGGTTAGGGTTATGGTTAAGATTATTTTTTATTTTTTTAGTACATGACATGTTTTGACAGTATATATGTTAAAATATACAATTTATATTGCCCTTATTTTGAGTACAGAAAGATGTATCGAGTGTATATTATCTCTTTAGTAAATCATATTATCTCTTAGGTGGGTCATATTATCTCTTAGATGTTGTACTAAATCTCTATATTAATAAGTACAACTTATCCGTAACAGGAGTAAACATTGAAATATATAACCTAACATTGTAGAGGATTCCAAAGACAAGAGCTTCATACATGAAACGATAAAGATACGTAGAGATGATACATGAAATGATAATACATAATGCATGAAAGCTTCATACAAAATATCGGATCACATATTATAACTTCAACGAATATATGTTGATATCCCACACGCTTTCATCTCTTCCTCACGAACTACCTCAACATATATCTTAAAACTTGCATATATCTTCAAGCATTCTATAGACCGTCTAAGCAGACATATACTATCGTACAAGTCCTCCTCTGATTTTAATGGCATCAAGTCATCCTCAAATGTTTCAACATCAGACCTTTTATACCAAATCTCATAAAGGCAGGAGTTCCATCCCTTATCTTAGAGGACAAAAAACGATGATAAGAGTCATAGATATCTTGCATTGACAAAATGTCAAGAGGCACAGGTGATGTCCACTCTTTCATCCTTTAACGTACTAAAGAATCGGTGCCCATATGAACCTTCCACAATAATGTATCCTGAAGCACATATTGAAATCAGAAAATGCAAACCATCCTATAGATCCTTCAGATGCCATCTCTGGAAAAGTGAGTAGGGTTTGTAGGAGTGAGTACTGTATTTATGTAAGGGAGATGAATAGATTTGGGTTTATAGAAGCATTCCATGGTGTATGGTATGAGTTAGAAACAAATCTTGTCCGTCCGATCTAGATTTCATTCAGAAGTATGACTATCGACCGTTGTATATCTTTTTAATGTTAGTTTTAGTTAAAAACAAACTTTCAGTTCATGTGCCCACAAACAGGAGTGCATCATGATAAGCTTTCAATACATATGCCCACAAACAGCAATACATATTCACCAAAACATGAGTATATCATGACAAACTTTCAGTACATATGCCCACAAATAGGAATACATATTCACCAAAAACATGAGTACATCATCACAACGATCTGGTGTATCATCAACAATAATTTAGTACATCATCACAACAATTCAAGAGTACATATTTATGACAAGTGTTTCATGTAGCTTCGCTTTCGACGCCATCTCCTTCCTGCACTCCTTCAACAATTGTAATGTGAACCGCTCGCGGTTACCTAATCCGAACTGGATGAGGGACCTGCCAGTCGAGCTAGACCGGATAAATATCGATTTTTTTTTGTTCTCTAGATTTCTCACCCTTATTTTCTTTATTTTGTTCTGTTTTGCCTTCTTCTTCCTCGATTACAAACACCTATTGAGTTTCAAACACCCATTGTTCCTTGTTTGAATAGAGATGCAAATAGAAATACCAACCAGATTCTCTTCGAGACTGGACAAGTACTATCGTAGTTTATTCCTTCATCTCATACACATCACACACACCATCAGCATTCTCATTATCACATATCCGTGCCAATATAGAAGATGCTAATGCTTTTGCCTCCTTGTGATTCTTACGCATTCTCTCTTTATGCTACTTCCTCGGTAGGTGTCAAAATGTTAAACCTTGTACATCCCCGACACCTCACACCTCCCCACAAGCCACCACTCACTCCCCATCTCCTCCTTACTTGCACCCACCCATTCCCCAATTCTCCACTTCCTTCAACCCCACTCGATCTTGAACTTCTCGATTCGACATCACGTTCCACCACAGGATCAGCCTTGGTCGTGTTTTGGGCATTCTCGGTTCTGTGGTTGCGATTATTCTGGATAGAATCAAGGATGATGTTGATAGCGATTGCGACGTTGTTGTTGGACATGTGAAGCGCTCTGATTATGTCCATGTTTGTGTGGTGTTCGTCGTCGATGATCGATCGGATCGTGGATATGTGCTCATCGGTCATCTTCTTGATCATCTTGAATAAGAGATTTTGGGAACGATGAGATTTTGAGGGAGAGGAAACCCTAATTTGATTGGGGGATTTGGGGGTGTTCGTGGTTTCAATTTGGGGGAAGATTGGATTGTTAGGTTCTTTATTTTTGGTTTTTGGTTTGGAAACAAGGTAGAGGAGAGGGCTCATACGTTGAAATGAGGAATTGATGATGTGATTGATGTTAGGTTAGGTTGTTTTATGTTTTTTAAAATGAGAAAATGTACAATAAAGTATGTAGTGTTAAGTTTTCTTGAAATCACAATAAATTTATAATACAAATGTACAACTTTTTGCTTAGTTCTTCATTAATACTTTCATTAAAGCTTCTTGATATATTCTCAAAAACTTATCACAAAATACTTCTCAAGTTCTCTCACAAAATGCGATATAAATATATAATACAAATATAGGTTTCTTTTTTAGTTGATCGTTATAAAATGCTCTTCATTGCTTCTTCACTTCATCTTTAATATTTGATATTTTAATTTTTTTTCTCATTTTAATGGTGCTAGTGCTTAATCCCAAAAAAAAAAAAAAAAAAAAAAACTTATCACTATAAACTTCTCAAATTCTTTCACAAATGCAACAAAAAAGTTCTCAAGTTCTTTCATAAACACATTTACAACTTGACAGAGTACGGAATTTTTTTCCTTATCATAAATACATTTTTTTCCCTATCATAAACACAAGCAAATGTTTTTCCATTAGTTAAAATCTTGAGCCTTAAAACTAAAAATTATCATGTCAACTCTACAAATATGAAAATGTTAGTTTAATGGTTGTTAATCTATGAATATAATGCAAAATAAATAGTAAAAAAAATCAACTATTGATTGGAGCAAAATATAATATAGGTGTAATCTAATAGGGGATAAACTGTGTGTAAAACAATTTTAAGAGGTAAAATATAATTTGATAATGTATTAGGGATTTTAAGTCGGAAAATTACATTAAAATGCCTAAGGAAAGTTTCAATCACACTTTGGTACCATTATATTTGATGGCACATTTAGTTACCCATTACAAGTTTCATTTACATTTGGTGCCTCAAAGTGAAAATGTCCTAAATGCCTTTCACCAACCTAAATGACCTCAAATTCATCTTCCTTCCTCAAGTATTGACCCGTAGACTCTCCAAATCAACCAGCAAAAGCTCAGCTCCCCGCCATCAAAACAAACACCATTTCGGCACCCAAGCATCACTACCCGAGTTCTTGGAATCCTTCCTCAAATCCAACCACCACCATTTCAACGTTGCATTTGGTCAAATTTGCCGAAGCCGTCATTTACGTCTGAGTTTATTCATTTTCTCAATAAGCTTCTATTTTATAGAAATTTAGGTAACTCAAGGCTTGAACTAGTTTAAAATGGTTGGATTTATGTTGAGCGGGTGTATTAAGGTTCAATTTTGAGCGGGGTGTATGAAGTTGTTTTGCTCTGTAGCTTCGTTGGATGCCCATACATTCATTTTTTATTTTATTTTTTCGTAGCGTCTAGCGTTCCTCCAGATGCGAGGTAGCTCTTCATTTGTAAATAAGATGCAGTTCACATAGAACTAGTTATTGGTTTACTATTTGTTGTAATGCAGTTCACATCTTGTTACAAGTTGTAGCTCTCATTCCATAAAATCGTTCAGTTCATAATTGATCTATATGCAGTTCATGATATACGGATAAGGCAGTTCACAAGTTCCTAATTCGCAAGTCATCATATGTAGTTCACGTTTGTTAGAAAATAATTCACATGTTTAAGTTATTCAGTTCACACATAAGTAATAGGCAGTTCATATGCACTTCAGATTGATTGTCTTGATTTTTTTTATATGTGTGCAGGTCTGGAGTGGATGAAAGTCCTAGTGTTGTGACGACACCTATCCTCGAGAATAATTCTATCAAGTTGTGACGTGATTGCATTCGAGGTATTGGTCAGGTTTTTGCAAGCCCTGACGAGTTCCGAACTGCCATAAGAAACTACATCATTGCTATACAAAGGGATTTCCAGTTTAACAAAAAAACTTCGAAGAAAATAGCGGTGTCTTGCATACATGACAACTACAAATGGCGTGTTTATGCTTCAAAATCAAAGCGAGACGCGGAGTTTTCTATAAGAAAGTGCGATCTCACTCATACTTGTGAGATTGGCTTAGTAGATCGAGGGCATCCAAAAGCTAAGTCTGTTTAGGTGTCAAATCTGGTGAAAAGGAAGTTACAGCATGCACCGAGCACATGACCAGTTGAGATCATGAACGAAATTCAAGAAAGATATGGAGTTCAACTAAGGTATCACCATGCTTGGCAAGGAAAGGAACACACTTTATAGGATACTCATAGCAGAGCATGATGCTCATTCGATCAGTTACGTACATACTGTACGAATTTAAAGATGGACCCTATGACAAAAGAATTCATTCGTCTCTTCGTGGCTTTTAGACCGTCCCTACTTGGCTTTGTTCGAGGCTGTAGACCTGTAGTATTCATGGACGATACCTTCATCAAATTGAAATATCGTGATTTTCTTTTGAGCTCGACGAGGCTAGATGCACAGAATGGTATTTTTCCTATTGCATTTGTTGTTACATCAGCTGAAAATAATGATAATTGGGCTTGGTTCTACGATCAGCTCGGACGATGTTTGCTACCCTTTAATGCGGGAGCATGGAACAAATATGTATTCTTTTTTGATCGCCACATTGAACTACGGAATGTCATTCCTCGATATTTCCCTACAGCCCAACACTCATACTGCCTAAGACACGTTGTGGACAATTTCAAGAAGGAGGTAACTAATTTACAGTTCATAATTTCATATCACAACTCATGATTCTTAAATTTTGAAGTCCAAGATTTGCATACATATTACAGTTAATTTCACATTATTATACAGTTCACAAATTCTTTGGTTTATAGTTCATGTTTACCTTGGTTTACAGCGGATATATACCTTGGTTTACAGTTCATGATAATCGTGGTTCATAGTTCATGTTTACTGTGGTTTACAGTTCATGTTTATCTTGATTTACAGTTCATGACAACCGTGGTTCACAGTTCATGTTTACTGTGGTTTACAGTTCATGTTTATCTTGGTTTACAGTTCATGATAACTTTTGTTTACAATGCATGGTTCGAATGTGCAAGTCCTCACAAATATCCCTATCTGAACATGTAACACCCCGTGGTCCAGCTTAAGCTGACGCGTGCGTTATGACGCTAAGGACCTACTCAATCCAGAGCAAGGCCAACAACCCGTACAGGTTCTAGGCATAGAAGACAGGGAAAACTCTTATATTACATTATTACCACAGCAGCATTTGGTTCACAAGGTTACAGATTATCTCCAGTAACCAATTATTACACTTTATATTACATGATCTTTCAAAAAATATTAAACATTACAAGTTTACTGACTTATTATACAGAATAAATCCCAACTAATATATTATCTTGATAGCAGGCATGACGAACTACATGCAATGCAAGTCTCACACTAAGGCTCTTTAGGAGCATCTAGAGGCATACCTCTAAATGACACACATAACCTGTGAGCAAAAGAAGCTCAGTAACCTAAAGTATATGTATTCCGTTCACAAGGGGCTTCCGCTATGGCAACCGTCGAAAGTCCCTAAAAACATTTTTATATTAAAATAGAAAACAAAATGCTATATGAAAATAGTATTCTTTTTATAATGTTTAATATGTATTCATATTTCATTAAGTATCTTTCTTTATGTTTATTTCATAACTCAACTTGAAAGACACACCTCGTTAGTTATGAGAGACTCAAATTTAAATGAAAGGATGTCAAACGTAAACCGGACAGGTCTATTTGAAACGCACACCCGTTTTCTTTTGCAGTTCACATCACCCATGCGGTTTCCCGTTCAATGCGGCTCGCGATATCGACATTGAGAAGGGCCTCCCTGCAGAGAGTTACCCATGGCACCAACCACCAACGGCTTAATCGCTGCAGCATGCATGCGGAGGGGTCGAGTATGCTGTCGTCCTCTCCCTAGTTAGTCTCTACTTGCCCGTTACGATAATTCAGGGGACAGACATATTTAGAATCTCAAAACTGATACACATGCCATTAAGGCTTTCAAACGACCAATGACGACTCAATTGGACCCATGAAGGCTCGCAAAGGTCAACCTTAGTAACTCAAGGACACATACCCCACTTGATTCGCTTTTCATTAGTTCCTTTTATAAAGATAAAGCAACGAAGCTTTACTTTGCCGTGTCCCTTGTACTTAAGCATTTAAGGGTCGTCTTTAATTAATTCTCGATAGGGTGTGTATGTTATTCAGATGTGTATTCTATCCCGTTTCAATCCCAATACCCCACATCACATATCAAACATGTAAAACAATAATCTCCGATCTTGATACTAATGCCAAGGCTTATTATTACAACCCGATCTCCCCATGGTATATTTAGTATCCTTGTAGTACATAAACCCCATAATTAAGTATAATTCATCGTATCACCACACCAAGCATACACATATATAACGAAGTACGTTCGTGGTATTTTGGGATCATAATTAGCATTAATTAATGTTCGTATGTGCCTATGCATACACCCATGCATATATTATCGAAACCTTAGTTCCGTTATCGCCTTAACGCATCAACCAAGCAAACAAGCATATCATCGCCCTTCTAACGGTACCCTCCTCATCATAATCATCATAACACATCATATTAATGAAATATTAAGAACGAGACGGATTGAGAGGGGTTAGGTTACCTGTGAAGTGTGTTTAACCTTAAAGTTAAAAAAACCTTTAGGAAACTTAGAACTTTTGGCACCCAATGTCACCACTTCGTTGTTCAGCTTTCGTCGACACTCTGTCCCCGTCGTCGTCACTGCAAGTGGCCGAAATATCGCCGAAAAGCTTCGACAAGGTGTTTTAAGGCTTGTTTTTGTTCGAACTTCGATACCCAAGACACCCGATGTCACCCAAGTTCTTCGTCTTTCTCTGCCACACTTTGTCACCACTGGCCGTCGGGCTTTGGCCGGAGGTTGATTGGAATTTGGTCGGAAATGCTTGTTAAGGCATTTTTAAGTTCGTTTACGTCAAATACTCAAAACCCAAGGCACCCAAGCCTCACTACCCTCACTCACTACCTAACACCACTCCTCAGGACCTGTTGGTGGCCGGAGAACGTCATCGGAATCGCTGGGGCTCGTCGGAGAAGCGTTACGAGGGGCTGCATGGTTGCTTTCTAGTCATCTCGGGGAGTTCTTAGGGGGTTGTTGGAGGCTCAGGAAGGTGGTGGTGATGTGGGTTTTGTGCTTTTACGATGGTGGCTTGTGGTTGGCCGTGGAGACGGCTTCGGGAAAAACGAAGGATGGTTCGGCTTTGGGTGAGCTCCGGCTGCATTGGGGAGGCGACGATGGTGTGTTTGTGATGGTGGTGTGTTGAAGATGATGATGGCGTGGTGGTGGAGGGGTGTTGGCGTTGGCGATGGTGGACGAAGCAGGTGATGGTGTGGTGGTGGTGGTGAAGCACGAGGATGATGATGGCGATGAGAGTGGTGGTGGCTTGGTGTTGATGTTGGCACGAAGGAGGTGGCGACGGTCATGAGAATGGTGGTGGTATGGTAAGGTTAGTCGGAGATTGTGTTTGATGGTGTTCTCGGTGAGTTGATGGTGGCGCGAAAACGTGGAGGCAGTGAAGGTGATGAAGGTGGAACGATGGTGGCGCGATGGTGGAGGGTGACGTTGGTGGCGGCAGCGGTGGTGTAGGTAATGGAGGCGTGGTGGTGTTGTGGTGGTTTGATGGTAAAGGAGATGATGATATGGTGTTCGGTGGTGGTGAGCAGAAGAAGAAATAGTGAGGGAGGAAAGAAAATGCATGCGCAAACACATAGTAATGCTCAATTCAGTGTACTCATCACGTACACTGATACCATTTCACGTGTGGGAAAAATCATTGCAGGTAGGGAAAATAGATTTCAGGCGAGGGAAAACGTACAAGGAGTGAAAATATATCCTCAACAAGTTTTCGTTAGACTGTTATTTATCCCAATTTCGCAATATTGGTCCTCCGTTAATTAATTTGTGTCTATTTAATTATCCCAAAAATATTAATATCGTATTCCATCTAACAATATAATTTTCTGGGATTAAAATGATAACCCCTTACGCACAACATTCCTAATGTTATAACGTTACATTATAATATAATGTTAACGTTATTTATTCATTATCTTTAATCGCGCGTTATAACGTTATTTATTCGTTATATTTATTTGTTCGATAGAGCTTCACTTGTAACATTGCAACGTTATAACGTTGCTTATTCATTCACTATATTTATTCGTGCGATTATAACGTCTCTCTCATTCGTTATACTTCTTCACATGTGCTCTTTAATACGTACTTTACGTATTTTTAATTTCTGAAAATTTTGGGATATTACAGAACAAGAATCATTTGTGCTCTGTTTTCAAAACCAGTACGTATGCATTGACAATTCCAGTCTTCGAAGAAAACATCAACAAGATAGTGGCAACCATGGACTTGGCTAGGAATTTCATTCTTGAATCACATCTTGAGTATTGGGCGAATTCGCTTTTTCATGGAAAACGATGGGGCATCATGACAAACAACATTACAGAGAGTTTTAATAGCTGGATTAAAGACGCACTTCATCTCCCAATCACTGCCATGGTTGATGAGATTCGTGTGCAACTTATGACTCTTATGCATGCAAGATGTGAGTCCAACCTTGATGGAGCTACTATGTTGACGTCAGCCCCACAGGAAAAAGTGGCAAAAAACTATGAGGCGGGTCATGCCTTACTGTTACATGCTTCAAGTTTTTACAAATTCGAAGTGGTTGATAAGGACTCGAGTTATGTTGTGGATCTTTAAGAAAGGACCTGCTCTTGTAAGGAATGGGAAGTGTATGGACTACCGTGTCGTCATGCATGTGCAGCTACTGAGGCGAAGGCGGGACATGTTCATGAATATTGTGATCCGTATTTTATGGTGGACATGTATAGGAATACTTACATGGAGGTAATCAACCCAATTCCACATGAAGCATAACCTGTTGTACCATTGCATCTCATAGAGATCAGAGCACCAAGTGCTCCAGTTCAACCTGGACATAGGAGAACCAGGAGGATACTCTTACCGATTAATACACGACAAATTATATATAATCGGTGCAAGAGGCCCGGTCACAATCGGCAAACATGTCATAACCCCATTAACGGTGACTTGTTGTAGTTCATGTCATGTTTGTATTGTTATGTCGAGACGAGATTCAAATGTTTTCAATATTTGTTCCAGTTTGGACTGAAAATGTGCCAGTTTGTTATGTTTGTCATGTTTGTTATGTGTCATTTATATTTCTGCATTGTTCTTCATTTCTAAACTGTTAGTTAGATCTCAAAAGGTCCAAAGAGACAAGCTTTTCAAAGCTAAAGTCTCAACTGTAGAAGTTCCACTAACTATAGCAGACTCAGGTAGTGCAGCCTAGCCAATGGCTTTGTTGTGCTGCCTGGTAAAATTTTTTAGATAACCTATTCACCCACCCTCCCTCTAGGTTATTTCTGGGATTTTCAATGGGTATCAGAGCCTATATTTCCAGACTTAACAGTTATTGGAAAGAAAAGATCACATTTTTATAGTCTACAAAGAAGTTACTAACAGTTTATTATTGTGGAGATTCAACCATGGCTCCTCCTGAGCTACCAAAGTGTTCAAACAGTGGAGAGACATCTTCCTGCTCCTTTGACAAGTTCAACCATTGAAAACTCAGAATGCTGGCTCATCTGGACTCAATTGATGAAAGGATGTATGATATTATCACAGATGGGCCTCATGATCCAAAAATGCCAGAAGTTGACAAGCCTAAGTCTCTAAGGACAAGAGACGACTAGGATCTAGTACTGGTGGATAGAAGAGCCAAAAATCAGATCTACAATACTCTTGATGATGACATGTTTGAAATCGTTGTACACACCACCACAGCAAAGGAGGCATGGGAGGAGGCTCTACTACTAAGGAATGAGGGCACGAACGAAATCCAAGAAAACAAGAAGGATATCCTTATGCATCAATATGACTGGGTCTCAATAAGAGTTGATGAGAATCTTATAAGCTTTTATCAAAGATTCAATATTCTCATCGACAATCTCAAAACTTTAGGTAAAACCTTCAATAACAAGGAGGTGAACCTTAAGTTTATGAGATTTACGGAGCGGCCTGGGGGACCAAGACAACCGCCATCAAAGAATCGAGAGACCTTGCCAAGATGTCATTGGCACAACTCTATGGTGTACTACACACCTACAATCTAGAGGTAGAGTAGAAGAGGCAAATTGATGAAGGCAGAAAGAAGACACTGGCATTCCAAGCACAGGAGAAGATCCTAAAGTCCATGGCAGACGAGGAGAGTTGCAGCACCTCGTCTGCAAGCGATGAAAGCATGACTGAAGAGCTCCTACTCATGGGAAGAAAATTCAGAAAGCTCTTCAAGAAGAAAAATCCGAAGAAACTAAGTGCCAGCAAAACAAAGGAAGCGGACAGAGATGTTTGCTACAACTGTGGTAAACCAGTCGTCTGCACACACAAAAAGAAAAAGAAAAAGAAGGATCCAAAAGGAACCTTCAACAAAAAGGACAAGGCAAGAGGCTATGCTGTAAAGATTTGGAGTGACACAAATTCAGATGATGAATAAACGATCTCCAATGCTCAACTGTGCCTCATGGCCAAGTTGGATGACAGGAAGAAGGTATTTGATCTCTGCGACTCTGATGCCTTACCTGAGGAACTAAAAAAAGACTCTTCAAGAGACCTTAGAAAGCTTTATTGCTCTCTCAAGAGAGAATAAAGAAAATATTGAGTTGATTGTAAATCTCCAACAGAATTACAATCTTGCCTAACAAGAAACTAACGACATAGAAAGTCAATTAATTGTGGTAGAAAGCAAGCTCAATGAACCAGAGGAGAAGGTTAAACTTCTCACTGAGATGATGGACTCACTTACCAAGAAAAATGCAAAGCTCCAAGCCAAAGTGGATGCATGGAATGGTAAGTTTTTGGATCTGTAAAAAAGCACTAATCACATGACAATATCCATGGGATAGGTTTGGACTTGGATACAAGAGTTGGCTCAGTGAAAAGGTTCACTTACACGAGTCAAACTCATCTGCAGCCAGTATTAAAGAGGCAAAGGAAGTCTCTGTTAAAGTCTTGCAGAAGGGGGAGACGTCTGCAACCAGGATGCAGACTATTGAGATCTCTACTACACAACCTTTGAAGGTTGATCCATCTGCAAAGACTGTGTAGAAGAGGAATTCCTCTACTGCAAAGGGCAAGAACAAGGCAAAAGCCTTTGTTGCACAGTCGTTGAAACCCAAGGCTTCTGCTAATGCAGCAACAGAAGTCAAGAAACCCCCTCACGCTTATACTGTCAAAAGAAATGAGTATATAACTTATTATCAAGTTGGTAGGAGATTTGGAAAATCTCAATTTGCATCAAATTACTCCATATGGAATAGGGGTTCTCTTCGTGTGCCAAAGAGGCTATACAGACAACACGGCTGCATGTGCTGTATGCAGCAGAGTGGATGGAAACACCCATGCAGACGACCTAAGGCTAAACCAAAGGTCTAATGATATAATTGTGGCAAGCTCGACCATAAAGCATTTCAGAGTTGGGTACCACACAAGAAACCTATTCAAGTGTGGATACATAAGACTAACAAATGAGGACCCATGATCATCAGTATCATGTATAAATATTGCATGTGTTATTGCAGAAAATACAGGATGAACCATGGTACCTGGATAGCGGATGCTTAGGGCACATGACAGGGAACAAAAAAATCTTGACAGATTATAGAAAGGAAGAAGGTCCCTTGGTCATGTTTGGTGCTGGTAAAATAGATAAAACTAAAGGTTAGGGAACCCTTGGTACACGTTCCCTAATCTTTAGGAACGTTGCTTATGTCAAAGGGCTTGAACACAATCTACTTTCCATTAGCCAACTGTGTGATAAGAACTATGAGGTAGCCTTTACTAATGACACATGTAGAGTCATAGATAAAGAGTCTAAAGAAGTCAAACTGATAGGTCATAGATTAGGAAACATCTATGCAGCAGACTTTAACTTATCACAGTCTGCACAAGTTACATGCTTTTACACTAAGGATGCAGACGACACAAATTGACTATGGCATAAGAGGTTAGCACATCTAAACTTTAAAACAATGACAAAATTATCCTCAGGCAACTTAGTAAGAGGTCTTCCTCAAGTTAAGTTCAGGAAGGATAAATTATGCATACCTTGTCAAGAAAAAAAGTGGAGTAGAGCAAGTTTCAAACCTATTAACCAAATAGAGACCACAAGAGTTCTCAAACTACCGCACATGGATTTGTTTGGACCAGTAGATGTAGAGCGCTTAAGCAGGAAGAAATACACACTAGTAGTTATAGATAATTACTCGAGATATACTTGGGTACTCTTCCTGCACAAGAAAAATGAAACTTATAGTCTGCTAACTAGGTTCCTTAGACAAGTACAAAACGAAAAGGGTTTAGATGTGGTAACAATTTGGAGTGATCATGGCACAGAATTTGATCAATCAGGGGTTGACAAATACTGTGATGATCATGGCATCAAGCACAACTTCTTTGCACCTAGAACACCACAACAAAATTGTGTTACAGAAAGGAAAAACAGAACTCTCATTGAGGCAGCTCGAACAATGCTCTCTGATGCAGACCTTTCAAAGAGCTTCTAGTCTGAAACAGTAAACACTACTTGTTATGTGCAGAATAGATGCCTCATAAACAAACAGCATAACAAGACACCATATGAAATATGAAAAGGAAAGACACCGACTGTCAAGTACTTTCATGCATTTGGGTATAAGTGTTATGTTCATAATGATAAACAACACTTAGGAAAATTTGACCCTAAAACAAATAAGGGAATATTTCTAGGGTATTTCACATGCAACAAAGCCTTCAGAGTATTCAACAAGGAAACACAAACTGTAGAAGAGTCAGTTCGTGTTTCGTTTGATGAATCTGAGTCATCTATGCATACTGTTGATGTTTTGGATGAGGAATGTGCATGTATAGATGATGAACAGGATGCAGACGAGGAAAATGGCTCTGCAGAAAAGGCAGAGTCGTCTGCAGTCCCTAAAGGCAAAGAAGATGCAGCAGACCCACAACAAGATGCAGCAGAGCAAAAACTGGAAGAAACTGAGAGAGACAAAGATAGATGGATCAATGCACACACTGAGAGAGACATAATAGGGGACAAGGATGGCCCAGTACAGACTAGGATGGCAACCACAAAGGAATGCATGTCTACTTGTTTCACTTCAGAAGTGGAGCCTAAAACAATTAATCAAGCTCTCAGTGATCCTAACTGGATAGATGCCATGCAAGAAGTAGTAAATGAGTTCAAAAGAAATCAAGTATGGTATCTTGTGCCAAGACTAAAGAACTATCCAATTGTTGGCTGCAAGTGGGTCTTCAGGAACAGATTTGATAAAAATGGAATAATCATCAGAAACAAGGCTAGATTGATGGCCAAAGGGTACTCTCAAGAAGAAGGGATCGACTTTGAAGAGACCTATGTCCCAGTTGCAAGATTAGAAACCATAAGAATATTCCTGGCATATGCTGCATATGAAGACTTCAAAGTCTTCCAAATGAATGCCAAAAGCGCTTTCCTCAATGGAAAGCTACTGAAGAAAGTTTATGTCGAGCAGCCTCCTGGATTTGAAGAATTTGAACATCCAAACTATATCTACATGTTTCTCTTTATGGCTTGAAACAAGCTCCAAGGGCGTGGTATGAAACTCTTTCTATCTTTCTCTCTGATAATGACTTTCAAAGAGGGAAAGTAGATACCACACTGTTTCTCAAGAAACACAAGGAGCATACCTTATTAGTGCAAATATACGTAGATGACATTATCTTTGGTTGCACTAATAACAAACTACGCGAAACGTTTGCCGCACTAATGAAATCTAAATTTCAAATGAGTCTAATGGGTGAATTAAAATACTTTCTAGGTCTACAAGTGAAACAGTTAAGTAAAGGAATATTCATAAATCATTCAAAATACTTAACCAATGTAATTGAAAAGTTTGGCCTAGAAAGCTCAACTCCAACGAAAACCCCCATGAGCTCTACTGCTAAAGTTGATAAAGATGAAAAAGGAAAAAGTATAGACCAAACATTATATAGAGGAATAATAGGATCTTTATTACCTTACTAAAAGTAGGCCAGAGATCCAGTATTCTGTCTGTGTTTGTGCCAGGTATCAATCTGATCCTAAGAGTCCCACTATACTGCAGTCAAAAGAATCCTGAGATATCTCAAAGGAACTCTTAACCAGGGTATATGGTATCCAAAGGATTCAGATTTTGTACTAACTGGTTATTCAAATGTAGACTTTGCAGGTTACAGGTTTGACAGGAAAGGCACAAGTGGTACATGTCAAGTTTTAGGTGCAAGGTTGATTTATGGGTTCAGCAAGAAGCAGACCACTGTCTCAACCTCCACTGCAGAAGTAGAATACATAGCTGTAGGAAGTTGTGCTGCACAGGTACTTTGGATGAGGTCTTAGCTTGCAAACGATGGGCTAACATTTTCAAAAACAAACATATTTTGTGATAACATGTCTACAATGGCTATTTTTGAAAATCCTATTTTTCATTCAGGACCAAGCATATTGATGTCTAATATCATTTTATCAGAGATCCTGTGCAGAAGGGTCATATAAAATTGGAATATATTCCAACAGAAAAATAAATTGCAAACATTTTCACTAAATCCTTAGATGAAAAGAAATTTATCATGTTTAGAGGAGAGTTGGGCATGATAGATTTGAATGAGTAAAATGGCCATATATACTGATCAACTGCTCTACTGCAGGTGTAGAAGCAGACGAGTAGGTTATTTGAAATGGGTTTAATGTTTTCAAAGGATAGAAAAGAGTAACATTGCTCTACTACTCTACTGCATGTGTAGACGCTGACGAGTAAGTTACTTGAAACGAACTCAGTGATTTTCAAGTAATGTAGACGAGTGACTTTCCTCTACTACTCTACTGCATAAGCCATGCAGACTAAAGACCAGTGTCACTCTACTGTTGCTATTTTTGGAAAGAAACAGTTTCATAATTATCTTCTTAATTTTTGCAATGGGCAGAATAATTCTGGGAAATTGTGTAACGGTTACTTTTTGGTTTTCAACTGTAAAAATACACAGTAACTATAAAAGGAGAGAGAACTGCTACAGAAATTTACTTTCCGATTCTCTCTCTCTCTAAGCAACCCGAACTCTCAATTCTCTCTGATTGCTCTCAAACTCTCACTGAATTTTTCTTTGAATCTCGCGAACTCACACTTTTGAACTAAATGGCGAACAAACCCACATCTTTCACACCCTCAAAATCACAAAGGGCATCAATGAGCGCTATTATGAAGGAACTGTAGACAGGTGGCGTTATAGACTTCGAGACTTTATTACATGAGTCCAAAGAGGTGAAGGAAGTGGCGGAATGGATCCAAGAAGCAGGATTAAAATATCTGTATGAAACCACTAGCCACATCTTTGAGGAGAAGGTCATGGAGTTCATAGAAAAGGCTAGGGTTTCGAGCAATTTCCAGGAGATTACATATACGTATAAGAAGATCGGGATGCGAATCACAACAGACGACATGGCACAGATCTTCAAATTGCCCAACGAAGGCTCAAGAATCATTCCCTCAACTGTTATTATTGAAGGACGACTCACAATGCTCACTCTCGAACATCAGAAAGAGGGAATCAGAACAATGAAGAAGTTCCTGTCTAACTAACACAAATTTCTTGCTGATGTAGTCAAGTATGCCATAATGTCCAGGGAATTCTCCTAAAATCAGATCACACAATATCAACAGGAGATCATGTGTGCCATCCTGATAGGCACAAGGTCAACTGGGCAAGTCTGCTAATGTATAAATTAACAATTGCAGTAGAGGCCAGGCAGCCCCTCTACGGTAGGGTTCTCAGTATCATTCTAAAGAACAAGCTGAGGCTGTCTGACGCTCAGGGAAGGCCTTGGACCATTTCCAAGCAAATCGACATAAAGAATATTGGAAGGTTGTCAGCAGGCTTGGCAAAGGCAAGAAAAGCCACTGTAGCACAACCACCACCAAAGCCTGCAGCAAAGCCTCCAGTGCAACAGAGGGCTGAAGAGCCCAAGAAAAAGGCGACTCCAAAGGCTGTTAAGCCTCCAAAGAGGAAGTTGATCCTCCAGTCTTCTAAGGAATTGGAAGAGCCAACTCCAAGAAGGGTCGCAAGAGACGATACTGAGGAAGAAGAAGCAAGTGCAGACGTGCAGACCATCACTACACTTGCAATAGTGCAGACGGGTGATGTACCTGCAGATGTGCAGACTGAAGAAGCAAGTGCAGACCAGTAAATCATAGAACTAATTGCTGCTGTTGAGGAACGTATGTCCTCAAGGAGGCTGCCTCCCAAGATTCCAAACGTGGCAGCTCTACACGACTCTAATGTGGCTTTGGAGTTCATAAGGGGAGGAGCAGACGAAGAGCTACAGCAGTTCATCTTAGCTTCAATGATGAGCTTCGAGGAAACTCGAGAAGGCCCTCGAGCTGCATTCAGAAAAGACATGGCAGTAAGGGGATTCACGAGAAAGGAAATCGAAGACATAGAAACAGCGCTTCGAAACCTTGATACGCCAATCCCACAAGAAGTCCCTACTACAACAGCTGACATCAGAATCAATGAGATCACAGTAGATGAGTCAACTATAACAGTTACAGCGGTCACAACAGATCAACTATCAACAACAACAATTTTGGCCCTCTTTCCATATGATGATGATGATGAGCCTGAAATAGTCAAATTAAGGACTGCTGAAGAAATCGAAGCAAAAGAAGAAACTCCTGAACAAAAGAAGAGATTTGAAGAAGCTCTTAAATTTGTTGAAGAGCTAAGGAAGAAGGCACAAAAACACAGAGCAAAGACTGATGCTCTCCTGAGAAAGTCTCAGGAGGAGGCAATGCTGCAGGAATTTGTCAAGCAACACAAACTCAGAAGGAAAAGGACAACTGTGAGCAGCATACCTGAGCCAACTCTTACAGCAGAAAAGGAAGAGCTTGTAGAAGAGTGGAGGAAGATGGATAAAGCCTTTGTAGCAGATACAGAACAGATCCACAAGGAGGTTGCATTGCAAAGGACCAATCTGTAGACCACACAGCAACAGACTGTTATGCAGACTAGGCTGCTAAAGAGAACAGC
This sequence comes from Drosera spatulata, assembly GCA_035668315.1. Lineage (NCBI taxonomy): Eukaryota > Viridiplantae > Streptophyta > Magnoliopsida > Caryophyllales > Droseraceae > Drosera > Drosera spatulata. The sequence goes on from JAOVYX010011896.1 coordinate 20,220, forward strand.
TCCTATGGTGCCTCTAGCTGCTCCTCCCAAGAGAAAGAAGACCCCAAGGAGCAACAGACCATCAAGTCCTAGGCAACTGTTAACTGTTCATGCTGATGGATCCAAGACACTAATGGGAGACATCATAGGCATGATAGAAGGAGAGATCGAACAAATGGTCCTACCACAACAACAAGCTGCTCAAACGAAGAAGAGGCTAGCAGAGCCATACATACTCTTCAGTGAAGTATTAGAGTGGACGAACTCCACATGAAGACAGGCAGACACAGACAAGCTCAACTGTACCTAGTTGAGTTTGTTCACTCACAAGAAGTACGGCTGGAGTTGAAAAGGATTATTGACAAGCATGTTCGAGCAGCAACACTAGAAATCCAGGAGTACTTATCCAGACCAAAGGTTGACAGACCACCATCTCCTGGAGGTGGGGATGATGGTGGTGATGAAGATCAAGGTGAAGACAGCCACATCGACGAAGTGCTTATTGATGAAGTTGCAAGGGAATGAGTTCCCCAGCAGATGCAGAAGGGCACTGAGATACAGACCGGGAAAACTGCCGTAGCAGAGTCAACAATGAAAGAAACTGCAACAAAGGAGGTACTAGCTGTAGTAGAGCAGACTACTGAGATCCAGGAGCAGACAATCTCAGTGTCTGCAGCAGAGATGGAGGATTTCACTGTCGAGACGTCTACAGACGAGGAGATGAGCAGTTGATAGCAGACTACAGACGAGGATTTCACTGTCGGGACGTGTGCAGCAAAGTTACAAATTGCCCCGTCCTCTGCAATTGAGGACATAGAAGAAGAGGTACAGACTACCACAATTCCCGCAGTTGATGCAGCAGAGCAGACTGAAACTGTTACTACAAACGAATCACAACCTCAACAATCACTCACTCAACTGATGTAGGATATGGAAACTCTTCAAGTGCAGATAGCACAGGAACCACAAGGAATTCCTATAGAAGAAATGAAGTTTCCATAAGGAGATGAGCAGACTGCAGAAGAGAGTTCATCATAAGGAATAACTCTCTCAACTCTTAGAAGGCACCTGTTGGAGGACACATCAGCAATTCAGCACATGCAAGGGGACATCTCTCCAATCCACATACAATTCACTCCATAATCATCGTTTGGATTGCAGCAGACAACTGAAGACTCCCCTTCGGTTGAATTCTCCCGAGGCTTGCTGTATAGAGCGACCTCAAATATCCCAATGACTCCATAGACGGCCATAAGGAGTCTCAAAGTGGGGATGCAAACAGTAAAGCTCCCACAACACATGGAGACACCAACATCAATCAGAACCAATGCATCTAGGAGGAAGCAGACGGGCAAAACTCCAAAAGCCTTACCCTCTAGTGTTAATGACAAACTGCAACAGATGGACCAGAGCATCTATGACATCAGGGAATGGACCAAAGATGCTCTTCAGGATTTCATTACAACTTTGAAGCCACTTGCAGACGAGATAGCAGATGAAAAGGACCAAATGGAGCACTACTTCGACGCCTTCTACGATCTGCTTCAAACAATCCTAAGGCAAGCCCAGAAGAGCACAGGCCTAAGTCAGTAACACTATTTGAGGACTAGTACAAACTATAACAGGCTACACAATGTACAAGCCATCAAATTCAGGAAGCTACAGACCACAATTCAGGAAACACAGAATCAATTACAGACCCACATCCTCAACAACGATAAGAGACTCACTCTCTTGGAATCAAGGGTGGATTCAACCCTCAGGAGAGCCACAACTGCATAGAAAAACATGGTAGTTGAGCTATTGGCACTAAAGGAAGCTGTTAAAGATCTCACTCAGAGTATCAATGCAAACAAAAAGGGGGAGAAAAGTGCACCTGAGGACATTGCAGCAAAAGGTACAACAAAAAGAAGTGGTGAACAAAGGTCTCAGGGGGAGAGACAACCACAATGGTTTGTAGCAGAGCAAACAAGAACTGTAGCAGAGGGGCTAAGCAGCAGAAGTGCATCAGAACGGTCTACGCCTCTAGCAGAGGATCCAAGCAGCAGGAGTATAGCAAAACAACACAGGAGTTCCTCAGAGAAGCAGAGAAGGAGGAAACCAAAGCACAAATGACTAAAGATTCTACAACAGGATTATCCTTCCAAGAGAGGATGGAGGGATTAATCCTTAAGAAAATATAAGTCCTCTTATGTTTGTAACATTTTTTTCTTTAAAAAAAAAAAAGAATTGTTAAAAAGCGATCTTGTTGTTAGAATTTCTTAGGAGTTTTGTGTGCATCAATTTAGGGGGAGATTGATAGGAATGTGCAATCCCTCCGTTGGTATAGAAATTGATGAATAAAACTTAAGAAAAAATTATGTATGTAATAGGTACTTAGGCTGTACCAGTTAGCTAGGTAGTTGCAGACTAGCGCAAGAGGTCGCGCAGTAGAGGTACGCAGACGAGGGCTATGCAAACTACAGGGGGATACAAAATTACATGCCAAAGATCAGATGCATACGGCAGTAAAAATGTCTCAGAGTTCTCATGATCAATGACTATTCCATTGTTCAAGGCCAGTTCCATCGGTAAAGTGAAGTGAGCCATATCGCAATGTAAGTATGCAAGCTGAATTGCAAAAGATTGAGTGCAGTGCTGGGTACAGACGAGGCTACACTAGCAGGCTAAGCAGATGAGGTCTGGAAGCTGTTGAGTAGGAGCTGAGTTGCAGCAGGCTGGCTGCAGTATTTGGTGCAAATAAAATGTAGAAAGACTGGATATGAAGACTGTGCAGCAAAGGCTATACAGCAGTGGCATGCAGTAGACCTGGTGCGTAAGTCTAGGTGCAGTATAAGTTGTGATGGAATGGAAAGGAACAAGAAAGGGGTAAAAAATGAGAAGCTGAGAAAATGATGATGTGTACAGGATCAGAAAAGGTGAAGCCATGTCAGTCTACTATAATAGAGGAGAAAGCTGTCATTATCAGATCGTACAGTCAAGGGTTCTGCTTCCTTGAGCCTATAAAAGGGAAGACACAGTGCACAAGAGTTGAAAGGGGATGAGTTTTAGAAAATTTTGAATATCATTTGAGAGCTTTCAAAGAAAAAAAAAAAAAAAAGCATTGGAGACTCACTGTGCACGATTTGAATTGAAGATTCAAGATTTCTGAAGAATATTCACTAGTCTGCAAGTGAAGAACAACAGCTGCAGCAGAACACTACAAGATCTAGGTTCTTCATCCTTTAACAAGAAGAGTCTTGTTGTAAAGGGGTTTTCTTGTAAGCCACAAACAAGAAAATAGTGAACCTCCTCTTGGCTTGACTACACTGGTCACCAAGGAAAGACTGGACTAAGCTCCTGCTACTTGTTGGTAATAGGTGTCTGAACCAGTATAAATCCTGTGTCATTTATATTTCTGTACTGTTCTTCATTTCTAAACTGTTAGCTAGATCTCAAAAGGTCCAAAGAGACAAGCTTTTCAAAGCTAAAGTCTCAACTGCAGAATTTTTGATAACTACAGTAGACTCAGGTAGTGCAGTCTAGGCAATAGCTTTGTTGTGCTACTTGGTAAAATTTTTGAGATAACCTATTCAACCCCCCCCCCCCTCTAGGTTATTTCTGGTACTTTTAAATATCAACATGTAATGTTAACTCATTCAATGTTATACTTGTTTAAATAATCAATTTTTTACATATTTATGATCCTTACAACTAATATAATGGTTGTAAACCATAATCTAATTTCATCGAGCAAGCTACTATACAATTCATATTTTGGTAATTATAATTCATATGACTCAACAATGTTGTTTACGCTTAAATAACTCACAGTTCATATTGCTATTATTTCAGACGAAATTCCACATTATTACAACAGTCTAGTTGGAATAGTAATGAAAAGAAATGATCAACACATATGTAATGAAGTCATGCGAACTATGTCAAGAAAATAATTATGAATAGTCTTCACATAGCTTACTTAATATAAGTATGAAGGCAATCATATGAACTATGTCAAGGAATAAAGGGGTTATATATTAGTATCTTATATGGAACAATGTAATGTCCTCATAATTTATAATGACGTTCAAGTTTCAATAGTAAATTTAACCTTCGTTTAATTACATTAGCACTCTTATTTACGTGTTGTTACTTCCAGTGAGAAAAAATTAACAGTTTATATTGCGATTGAAAATAGTTCACATAGTCATAACTGACAATTCATATTCCTATATAAAACAGTTCACATAGCAACCCTTAACTGTTTACATAACACCATTTACACCATACATACATAACAGTTCACATAACAAAAATCGACTGTTCATAGAGCAAAAACCAACAGTTCATTTCTTTCTCATTCCTCAGTATCTGGCTCGTCCTTTAAGTAGATCGAACTTTTGCGTCGGAGGATCCTTAGCACTATCTGAGCTCTCATGAGGTGAATGTCTTCGGCATCTAACAGATCATACGTATTCAACAAGAAATGCTCCGTCCACGTGCAAACAAAGACACCACATGGATGACCATCTTCTTGCTGCCGACACTCTCTAACTTCAATCACCTTTAATTCATCGTTCTGGTAGAAAAACTCTATCGCTTTTGCAGCTGCCATTGTTAATTCTGCACCACTATGAATCCACAACGGATTATAATGTTGAATTTCACGACATTTTGTGTCCACTACGAAAAGACTCCAATGAAAGCCTCCCTCATCATGCAGTGGGATAAAGACATAACGAGAGGACGATAAATCCTTTGAACACCTGCTCAACCGAATCTTGTACGTACGACACATAGCATTGACCCTCTCAACAAAATTGTCCTTATCCGAAGTTATATTCTTAACCTTGTCCTCCAATAACCTCTTCCCAAGATTACCTTGAAAACACAAACAGTTCATGAATTATGTTAAACATTTGAAGTTTGATGGCTCAGTTGAAGTTTGATGACCTCCAATATACTTGCACAATATTTTGTGGATCTTCAACCTTTTTCTCTTCAATATTTCTCTCTTCAACCATCTCCTCATCTACTTTCTTTTCAACCATCTCCTTATCGTTTCCAACATTCAATTCATGATCTCCTACACCCATAAAAATTAAAAAAATCAGTACAAAAAAATTAAAATAAGAAGTTTAAATTCGCACCACAATTCACAAATTTTTATGCTGCAGTTCACAAGACATGAGTGTACAGTTCATAAGACATTGTTGAACTGTTCACAAATCATTAAAACCATAGTTCACTCAAAATAATACTTATAGTTCACATAACCAGAAAAGTTTGTACACAAACCAAAACTAAAATGTCTACCTTCATCAACATGAACCTCAACCTTATCCACTTCGATCTCTTTTCCTTCCTCATCATCCTCGATCTTTTTGTCCTCATATCCATCAAAACCTTTCCCTCATATTGATAGCCTTCTTCCTCAACAAAATCAGTCCCCTCCTCACTATCAATCTCTTCGTTCTTCTTGACACTCTCCTCAACACAATAATTCTCCTCCTCACTCGCATGGTCATCCTTCGTCTCCTCCTTCTCGCTGTCATCCTTCTCCTCAGTCTCAATCAAATCCTTCTCCTCCTCCTCCTCACTCATTCCACCTACAAAACCACAATATCAATCAATCATATAAAAAAAAGACAAAAAAAAGAAGAAGCTTACATTACATTAAAAAAAGGATATCATAGTTATCTTAGTCTTTTTGGTATTCTTGATATTGGTCTTCCTAACCATCAGTTTTCGATGCTCCTCATTGCTGGGCTGGATGTCCACAATGTCATGTGGCCTCACTTGAGAAAGCAATTGGCCGGTCGTCTTCGGTGAAGAAGTAGCACTCGTCTCCATCCAACGGTATATCCTAGGGGTTCTTACATGATCCGTTGGTTTCGAGATGATGCCTTCCAGAATCTCATATACCCAGACCTAACAAGACAGTTCATACTATATCAAAATCCAGTTCACAGAAAAACAACCAACAGTTTATAAAATCAAAACAAACGGTTCACAGAATTTGTACATACAATAACAGTTCACAGTTGATCAAAATCCAGTGCACAGAAAAATAAACAACAGTTTTTCCTACAAAAACAAACGGTTCACAGAATATTTACATACCAAAACACTAAAGGAACATCCCTCGACATAAGGGATCTTCGAAGTCATTCCATCCTCCTTCTGTTTCTTCCCTTTGATCGCTACATTTGTAAGTTTCAGTGCCTTATATTTGTATATGGCGTCAACAAGATATCTATGAACCGCCTTACCCCAAGCATATTCTCCGCTCTTTTTCAAATCGTCAATATAAGTGAAAATGTAATATGGAGTGTAAAAGGTTATATTCAGAAATAGAACACAGTTGCAAACAAACAACATGAAAACTCTAGTAAAGTCACGAGTTGTATCCTCATCTTCCCCATCAGCCAATTTTTTCACACAACTCCATTCTCCTCGTCATCTTCTCCGTCAAACAAAAGAGTCATTCAAAAATCTTATTTTTGAGGTTGCCCTTCACATTCACATTCACACCAACCATCGGCAAACCAACTATCAACGAAATATACTTTATAGTTAGTAGAACAAATGTATTCCGTTCACACAAACCAATACCCACGGGGTTTAGGGTTATGCGATCTAGAATCGCTTTAAGTCACACACAACACATCGTAAGCTTCGGCATGTGTAAAAAATGAGAAAAAGAAGTCGAGCTTATCTTTGCGCGACACGCATCCGACATCACATCCCTCAATTCATCCATCTTCTTACTTAAATAAAAAATCGCACACCGGATTTGTAAAAGTGTCGGTTTTCAATCTTTCGTTTCTTTAGTCGTCGTCTTTGTTGTCTTCATCGCCTTCTTCCCTTCAGCCATCCTCGCCTTCTTCATGGTTTTCGTCATCGTCTTCCCTTCAATCTTCGTGCTTGTTGTCTTCGTCATCTTATTTTTGGTCATTTTCGTCTATTTGGGTTGTTCGCTCATCGTCTCGCCGCTTGGCCGCTTGTTTGGGAGGGATCATTGTTGTGCTAGGTCTCTTTGTTCTCGACATTCTCCATGGAGGTTTTGAAGGAATTGATGAAGGAGCAGTTTGGGAAAGTTTGGAAAAGTTTGAATTAATAAATTACAACGGTTTGTTTGAAACCGGTTGAATGGCTCGAGGTGCGGAATTGAGTGGGGCAGGAAGATGATCCGATGATGGTGAGGGTTTGGGTTGGGAATGGTTAGGTTAGGGAGATGAGTTGATTTAGTTTAATGTGATATGGTTGGATTAAAATGAGGATAAAGTAGGTATTTCATCATAATGAATATTAAGTTGTAAACAAAGTTTTATTGGAATATCTAAAGGTGTCATTTTTCTTTTATATTAATATATAAGATGAAAACTTATTGGATATTTTGAAATAATTGCTCTATTTTAATTTAATTCCCCCACATAAAATTCATCCAAAAAAAAAGAAAAAAAGCATACACTACACATTAAAAGTACCACGCACACGACACCACCGATAAAAACCTCGTCACCTCGCCGTCTGTCGACGGGTCCACTGCTCTTTCTCTCTCATTTCTTCGATCAACCTCTCTCTATTTCTTTTTCTCTTTCTCTTTCTCCTCTTCAAACCGGTCCATCGTCTTCCTAATCTCTTCCGCACTCGGATCATTTCAATCCCGCCGGCCATGCCTCGCTTATCTCCTGAGGTACGATCGATGAATGATTCGTGCTTTGGCTTTTTTATTCGAATCCGATACTAAACACGTGTGATGAGTGAAATTTGTGCGCACTTAGTTGTGGTTTGGTTTGGTGATTGCTTGCTGTGAGAGGATTCGTCGATGATTCGAGGCGGCTCTACATGAGTTGATTTTTGATCAGGCCGTGGTGTGAGTGTGTGTGTTTTCGAATTTGACGTGGTGTGGTGTCGTGCTGTGGACTCTTGAGTTATTTAGACTTGTTAGTTTCGAGATATGATGTTGCTGAGAGATGCTAGGTTGTGATGGATGAGTGACTCTGAGTTGAATACTGGAGACAGAGTAGCTCTTGATGCATCCGCGAGTGCGTGAGTGGTCGCGTGTCGTATTTGCGAGATGCTAAACTAGTGATCTTGCAAAGGAGCCACTATGATTTTTGCAAGTGCACGAATGATGAATCCCGCATTTAAGGGACCGATGCCAAAGGGGGCACTAGCAATTTGGGTAAGGGACGGTGTTATTGAAGCTGAAACTATGTATAGTAAATGGTTGGTAAGAACTTGATGAAGTGGGAATATGGGCATAAAACAAAATGGAGGGGGTTGGGGTGGGCTCAGGGGCATGAATGAAGTGGGAAGTGCTTGACGCTGAAGAGAGTGCAAGCTAAGGACGGGGCTGTAGAAGCACCTAGTATGAGTAGCAAGAAAATGTGACTTTAATGTAAAGGATATTTTCTTTTTGGGACAGGGGTACACATCCAAGGATTCATGAAGGAATGAAGTAGGGTTATGGTTCAATATCCAATGTTGTAGTTGTTGCATAAGTTATATGCGCTTTTCCTCACGAACCACATCTATTTGGTATATGGTGTTTCTGGTACATATAGTGTAAAGAGCGTTAGAGAACTGAGTGTTATATATGTGAGTTTTTGTTGCAAAGGCATTGGTTATTTATAGTGTAGGCGCACTTGGGTTTCTAGGTGCTATCTACAGTGTACAACTTCCTACGGACGTGGTCGAACCTTAATGATGGTACAAATAAGAACAATGATCATCTGGCTTGCTTAAAGATCTCAAGGAGTGGAAGAGAACTGGAGATAGAATCATAGAATCAGAGTTTCTAGAAGAACTATTAATAATATGGCCACTTGTATGCCATTACATGTCTATACTAACTTGCTATAATAGGAATATGGTATCTCTTCTTTCTCAGTGTTTTTCATGAATGAAATAAACCATCTCTTCGGAAGTATGAAAGTGGTTTAATGGCCAGTAGTTGGAAGTTTTAACCTCCCCTGCGATTGCACATGAATGCACGTAGCTGTTCACATGTTCTGTTCATGCTCTATAATGCCCCGTGTCTGGGAAGGAGTATGTCATCCTCCTAATTTTTCCCTGTTGGGTTATCTCACTGAAGAATTTGACTTAGGAAAAGTTGAAGGATGACCAGCTTAATTAAAGGATGTTCTTTTTCCTCATAACCACAGAACTCTGAACCTTCCTCATGAAGGTGAAGCATTGCAGATATGTACTGGATAGTTTATTCCAATCCTCAGGACTGCAGAAACGTGGAATGAATTTTTTTCCCATATGCATAGTGGTGGATATTAATTTAGCACCTTTTACGCCACCTTTGTAATCTATCTGTAGAATCCTAGCAACCAGCTGCATATGTTTCTCTTGTGCGCTTAACTGGAATCCCTTTATCTCTGTATGGTGTTTGCAGTTACTTCCTCAGATCATCTGAAAATAATAAAAACTGCTCGAGGCCTATCATTGAACGATCTCCCACTCAAAATCAAAGATGTTAGAAGACCAAGTTGCGTACTTGTTGCAGAGGTATCTGGGGAATTATGTCAGGGGACTTAGCAAGGAAGCTCTCAAGATCAGCGTTTGGAAAGGTACAAGTTTTCTCCATTAAGACCTTTTTTTTCTGTTTTTTTCAACTACACCTTGACCAATTGTTTCTTAGCTAGGCACATCTTGAATTGCTTTACGGTTCAACAATGGTGCTTAGCGAGTTGTGGGAGCAAAGTAGTCTAGTATTACTCCCTCCGTCCCACAAAGTCACGATGTGGTACGGAGGGATTTGGTCGAGATAAACTTAGGATTTATATCGTGGGATGATCAATAATAGTTCAAGTTATGTAGTTTCACCATAATCCTCAAAATGATTTGTAGTGATGTTGTTTAGTGGAATACCGAAGCTTCTCAAAGGACATGTCGAGTAGTGCGTGATGTATCCAATGCCACAACTTTTGTGCGATGGAAGGAGTTCATACAAGCAAATCTATAAGTTGTAACTGAAGCCTTGATTATTTCAAATGAATTGCAGTGATGCAGCTTTAGGCATAGGAGTAAGGACAGGCCATGATATGATGAAGATTTATATTTGTTACTCCCTCTGTTCCAGATAAGTTGTGATGTATTGACTTGGCATGATTACTAATGAATTTGTTGACTTTGAGGTCTTTTACATTTTCACATTTGTGAGAATGTAGTGGAAATTGTGAATGGATGGAGAAGAAATTGTGAATTGGTGGAGAGAAAAAAAGTAATGATAGAAAAGATGATGTGATATAAAATATGGGTAATTTGGAGATTTGGACCCCAAAATTTGTTAATTTAGGAAGTGTTGTAATTTATATGGGATATTCATATTTAGTAATGTGTCGCAATTTATTTGGGACGGAGGGAGTATTTTTCTTCAATCATGCTTGTGCTGTGATATGGATTGTAGATTGCTTGTTGCTAGCACTTCGGTCATGAGATTCAAAGGTATTGTACTGCATAAGCTGTTGCTATTGAGTGCTTGAAGCAGTTGCTCTGCTATCCTGCAGAGGGCTATTTTCTTGCGACTGCAGTGATTTATGTCATGATGTACATTGTTTAATGCTGATTTTTCCTTGATCTTATTGTATGCGTGCTGTTCTTCAAATTTTAATGATGACTTCTGCATTGACAGTTGATACTAAATCAAGTAAAGATATCCGCGAATCTTCAGTATCCATGAAGGCTGGCTTCATGCTTATACCAAGGGAAAAACTTGGTTGCAAAAAATAAACTTGGTGTTTCTTTTCAGTAAAGATATCCTCTTTGAAATACTTTGAAATAAAGAACCAATGGTTGAATGGTCTACAAAATTTTAGCTGTCCAAATGTTTAACATGAATGACGAGTAGAACCAATGAAGTTTCTCTGATAGTCAGATTCAGAAAATCGCTGTAATTGGAATTTTAAAGAACACCTTCTCTTCTCCTTGCTCTTTGTTGGTTGGTTATAGCAGATACTATACTGCTAAAGAATTTGTAAAATGTTCTGTTGTACTACCTCCGTCCCATTCAAATTGCAACCATTTGATCCGGCACGATAATTTATGTGTATTGAATTTATAAGGAATAACCAATTTGTCGTTGTGAGAGTGTGACAGAGGAGTGAGAAAAAATGAAAGAGAAATGATGATGAGATGGGTTGATGTGATATAAAATAGGGGTATTTTGATAGTTTTGAATGGAAAAAGTTGTTAAATAAGCAAAATGTTGCAATTTGAATGGGATGGTTCAGAAAAAGGGAAGTGTTGCAATTTGAATGGGACAGAGGGAGTAAATAGTATTCTCCTTTAACTTGGAAACAGTACCCTTTTGTTACTATTTTTAGGGATTTGTTTATTTGAGTCACTTGAACAACAGTATGAGGGTGTCTCATTCAAAACGAGCTGACTAGTTAAATAAAGCTGTTTTTGCAGTTATTAGGCTAATTTCGCTCCCAACTTGCCTGCCTTTCTGCTGAAAACCCTGGTTTGTTTTCGTTAGCTATTTTAGTGATTGACTAAATGGTTCTACGAATGAGTAAATCAGCTCCAGAGAATCTATACCTTTTGTCAACTTTGTGAGGGGTTAAGCTTTCCCTGAACTTGAGTGCGCTTGTAGCTCGAGTCTCCTCCTAATAAATTAAGGACTGAGGATTTCAAGCCTTACCTCTCCCCTAACCAGTAACCAGCAAGGGGAATTCCTTCCTAAACCTGAATCGAGTACTGGTCCTGGGTCGACCCTTTCTGCTAGCACTAGATCTGGAATATCTTGTCCTTGTTCATTATCGGAACACTCCTTGTTGCCCCCTTCATTAACTCATTGCTTCAGTATGTCGAGATGGGTATTATGCATCTCTTAGTGTTAAGTGCACAATGAATTGTGCTTTTTTCTTGTACCAGAACAACTTCTCAACTCTGTATGTCATTGCTCATATTCTATTCTCTACCCTACAGGTGATGTGGAGCTGACAAATATGCAACTAAAGCCAGAAGCACTTAATGCATTACAATTGCCTATCAGGGTTAAGGCTGGATTTCTTGGATCCGTTAAACTCAAGGTTTGTGACTTTAAAACCTTTTTGATAGCTGAATGTAGGAGACTAGCTTCTTAGCTATCAGTCAAAGTGGTCCTTGGAATGGGTGAGCCTCAGTGTTGGAATTAGTGTTTTTGGGTTAATACCAAGGTGAAAATTGGCTCTTCTCTGCAGACATATGATTCACCATTTGGATCTTGCCAAAGAGGTTCTGCACTGAGTAAAAAGTTTGAGCCATCAGAGGAGGCTTTCTTTGTGCTTGGCTCTTTTTATGTCTCAGCATGCTTTTCTTTACTCGGGAGGCTTTTGTTTGTAGCTACATGCGAATTGTATGCTCTCAAAGTTTGTTGCTTGTTTTTGACTCAAGGCTGTATTGAGGCTGTTGGGGCCATTGTGATAGGAAAAGAGGGTTACTGCAAGTCTGCAATAAAATAAAATAAAATAAAAATAAAAATAAAAAAAATCTTAGGTTCATAACTGTATTGCTTCCTCTGGATGTTTGTTGCCTTCTGCATTTTTCCACTTCTGTCTTGGGGTTGGTCTAGGTTAAGTATGAAGCTAAATGCTAGGGATGAACGCACTTCTTTGGGAGTTCATGCTCTCAGGATTAGCTTTGTAATGCTGCATATACATCCATTTTATAAATAAGGTGGTATCAAGCTGCAGATTGGTGAAACCTCTTTACTGTGCTTGACTTGATTTCCCTCCTTTATCTTGATTTCAGGTTCCTTGGAGTAGACTCGGCCAGGATCCAGTTTTAGTCACGCTGGATCGCATCTTTTTG